>JAZBGY010002496.1:0-10381 GCA_037414755.1 Lydus trimaculatus
ACAATCAATCGTTCTCCGAAGTGTGTGTTTAAATAATTGATAATAGCAGGAGACTTATGCGTAGGGTAACCATCCTGCTGAAACAAGATTTCACCCAAATCAACGTTTGAAATCGCTTCAATAGTTGGTATGATTGATTGTTGCAAGAAGGTTAAGTACTTCGATGCATTTTAACTTCCATCAATAAAAAATGGTCCTACAATATTGTCACCCAGCATGCCGGTCCATTCGTTCAATTTCTGGGGGTGCATATGAAGATTTTGGCGTGATCAATATCTCACGGTAAATGGGTTGCGATGACCATGCAATGGACTCATTCGTAAAAATTATATTTTTAATGAAATTAGGATTTCCATTTGCATTTCGTGTATCTTTTTTAATTTATAGGTATGCCTAGTATTTGTTTCTTTTTAGAATGCTCCTTACTGCTGACTCAAATTTCCAATTCACCGGTAATGTCAGCAGTTGATTGCGTAGATTTCTCCGCAACATTAGCACATATTTCTATTTCTTTTGATCCTTTTTTGGGGAGCACTTTATCTAGTTTTTAAATTGAAAATCGCCAAATAAACGATATCTAACTGACGTTTTTCTCTAAATGAGATTATGCTGGATCTCAGAACATTCTGCAAACTAACCATCCCAAAATTCGCAAATACTAAAATTCTACATGGACGATGAAAATTGGTTCTGTGTTAAACTCCGAAGTTTTGTTGTATTATTTCGCTGATGTAACTGGCAATCAAGCTGGGAAATAACAGTAATGTGGGATAAATTGTTTGCTCAGCCGAAACCGATATACATCTAGTGGTTAGACGATTCCTATTTCCCTAGCCGGAATCGTCATAAATTTGAAGGTTTTGCCAACAGGATACCGATATTGCCCTGATGCTGATATTGTTTGCTGAATTGTATAGCTATGAGTTGTCGAAGAAACTGACTGTACTATAACTTCCACCTTTCTTTTATTAAAGTAAAAAAAATAGACAATTGCTCAAGTTAAAATTTATTAACTTATTTGATTTATAAATCTTCTTCCACAAACTTTATATTAGTTGTTTTACCAATAGTTCCCCCAGTGACTAAGAAGACTGTCTTTCCGTGAGCAATTTCCTAATTAAGTTTTTCAATTATCTGTTTTGAACATTTGGATTCACATTCAACTCAAACTTTCTCACCGTATTTGCTATCTGTTCTGGAAAATGCTTTTATTTGGAAATTCTTGTCAACTTCCAGAGAGTTCACATCTTCAATAAATGATGAGAACAAACATGTTCACTGCAACAAATTGTAACTGCTCTTATTCGAAAGTTCATCCCCAAGCTTATGCACGCACAATATCGACAGTAAAATCACTTCCGCTGAAAAACGTGACTTGGTACATGCTTCGATTTCTCAAACTCCTTTGCAAATGTCTCAAAACCACATGGGATGCATATACTGTTAGGAAGATCTGCTTCACCACCACACTTAATGCATTTGTATTTAACGGGAATGACCATCGTAAATAGTCCTAGAAAACTGTCCAACTGTTTGCTGACATTGCAAAAATACTTTTCTTGTGGGAATTCGTAAAATGCTGCTGAGTTTGTGAATTCTCTATAAACGCAGTCCGAAGATGATTGTAGAAAATTCCAATAGGCTCGTCTATAGTAGTGATTTTATAGTGTTGAGGATGCGAATTGAGAAGCAAGAGTTGACATTCATATTTTTACTCTTTAAGAAGCACAATGTACGTAAGTGGCTTTTGGATGTATATTTTGCAATTAGGCTTGAACAGCAGTTCCTAGACAGTGATTTTGAGTCGATGTTCCAAGAAATGGATCAGTTTGTGAATTCGAAGGCACACATTTATCCTGCTTATTTTCTATTTTGCGTCGTTTCGTATTTCTTCTCAAAAGATGACAAATATTCCTTATATCCATGCTGATAGAAGGGAAACATAAAATAGAGAATTGTGAGGTAAATAATACAAAGAAGTTCTCTACATAATTATAAATTAATTGCGCATTATTTAAAGAGCACTGGCTGTTGTGGTGCTAATGGAACATGCATTCCATGTGCTCGATCGGTAGGTTTGGACACGCATTCTTTTTGTCCAAATCAATTATTATGGGGCACTTAATTCTCATCACTTGCTCCAATAATGCTTTCTTCATTGTACGCTTGACATATATCACATCCACGTCATCTTCAGTGACGTGCATTTCCAGAATCCCTTTGACGTATTTCTGTTCCAAGTAGCCTGAGTTGTATAGAATTGTGTGATGATGGTTTTTTAGATGCCGCACTTGTTTTTTTTTTAATTGCTCATGGACTTCGTTCTTTTTAATTTTAACACTTCGGATTAACAAGGTCGCAACGCAACATCGAGACAACGTTTTAGGGAAAAACGTAACCCCCTGATTTTCATTTTTTCAATATGTTATGGTAAAACTATACGTTGTTTGTTATCAATCATTGACTAATGAATTCATTAATCGTCCACATCAGTATCACTCACATTGATAGTCTCCACCACCTTTTGTAGAGATTTTCCTCTTCTGGTGCTGGGGCTGTTGCGATGGTGCCCCCCTGAAAGTGATCAACCCTTTTTCTGTCGTTGAGGAGAAGGCAGCTTTTCAGCACTTGTGCCGAATGGCTTGTTTACCAAGTTGGACTATTAAACGAGCGATCTATTAGGAGTCGTAAATCAAAAGAGAAACGTTTAAAATTAAGCATTTTAGGTAGCGGTTGCTCCAAAATGACGTCCAAATCTATCTGGGATAAGCGTTGTTGTTTTTGATACTACACTACACTGCACTAACCACTACTGAACTTTTAAAATTATCATTGATACACCTGAAATACAAAATTTTGATAATTAATACAAAGCTGGTACCAATCAACGATGATATCCTGAAACAGAAAATGCTAATACTTTTTACAAATAAGTGTACAAACAGGCTAAATACTAAATATCCGAGAAAATACTTACGAAAATTACCTAAAATATGAACATATCATGCATTAAATTATTCTGAAACATACTGAAACAAAGAATAACCCTATCTTTTAACGGCGAATCCTCTTCCAATCCCGCGAGGAATAATTATACTTACTGTAAATAAAATAATTGAAATTCAAAAATTGTAGATAAACTATTTGTCGAAATATTTTAGAAATTACCATTTAATTGAAACTGTTGCGGTTATTCATCGTGGGATGAGCTGCAAACCATTCACAAAAAGCACTGACACTACACTTACCACTATCGCACTCTTAAAATCATTATTAATACAACACTTTAATTATTTCGATGTTATCATGCCGAAGTCTAAAAATCAACTATGAACGAAAGACTTGCAATAACTAGTTGAAAATAGGGTGTTAAGTAATTGTAAAGACGTTTCTTTGTTCTGTTCTTATCAAAATAACAAAAAGATAGTTTTGCCCGCGCCATGAATCCAGTAATAAAGTAGTTCTTTTCCCTACATTTAGACAATACACTTTTGTAATATCATATATTCATGTAACAATTGTTTAGTCAGTTTATCAGATTTACTTACGCCAATATAGACATTGGATAGTTGAAAGATAGTTGCTTCTACACGTGGTCCGAAAGTTCCACTCGCTTCTTTTTAAGAAAGGAATAGTGGAGATAGTAACTTCCCTGATGCTGATATTGTTGACTGAATTGTATAGCAATGAGTTGACGCAGAAGTGGATTTTAATACAACTTCCACCTTTTTTGTCCCACATTCAACAAGAGGTCGTCTTCCAGATCGCATTTCTAACGCGAATCCACTCTGATCGTGGTCAGAATTATAAATATTGTCTATATGATACATATTCAGGTATTAGAGCGCGAACATTTGCTTACTACTGACATTTCAGCGGTTTTTTCAATATCGGTGCGCTCTTGAAATGCAACTTTGGTTCGGTAGTTCAAAGTTAGTTGTATGAATCTCATTTTAAGCTTCCATTGCCTAACGTTTTGAATCATCATCGTGTACAATCATTTGCATGTCCCTAGTGCATTTAGATTTGTCTAACACATATTGAAGTCATTTTCGCACTTGTGACGTGATACAAATGATTCTTTTCCATTGTTTCTAAATTCAAAAAGTCCTTTTCATACATTTTTTTTTTGGAAAAGGGTCACCATGGTTGGTGTCTCGTCTTCTTTTCAATAACACCTTTTTTTGTTTTAAACGTTAATTTTTCCATTGTTTGAGGTTGTCGTTTGTTTTCTATATTACTTACTATGAAAATGAAGTGTATTTTACTATTTGATGAAAATGGTGTAAAAAAAACAACGACGAAGAGCTACAGCTTTCGCAAACGTCATTCGTTCACAAAAATCAAAAGCAGTTGGATACGTGATTGGATTAAAAGAAGGGAAAATCATAGTGTCATAAGAACTTTGCTGGAATAGTTGGAACGTGAAAATGAGGAATGTTTACAAAGATTTTCTTCACATGTCATAAAGATCTGCAGAGTATTAAAACCCTGATCATCGGTTACTCCTCCACTAATTTTTCTAGCAATAATATTATTAACAGCTTGCCTTTCACTTCCAAATATAATATTTTTCTGACTTTTAACAATTTCTCCTTGAGTATATAGCCCACTTGCACCAAGAGCTTTTATAGGTGTGAAATTTAGTCGTGCTTCATAATCAACTTCCAGTATTTCAGGTTGACCTCGATCTACCGGGTTTGGAGCTAATCCAATCCATTCACCATTCACCATTCACAAGGTATAAGGGAGGATTTAAAGGATTACAGTCTATTTCTTCACCATAGTTTTGAATGATACGGGTGACGGGAGACATAAATTTTGATACATTTTTATAGGTAACAGGTAACTCATGATAACAGGACTTTGATCGGCGAAGGGTAACAATCTGAGGATTACATTTGATAAGGTACAATACTTCTCCCAAAACTCGTCCAACATAACCTTGCTTTTGTTTAATTAACCACCCAACAGAACTAGGAAGTAATGGTACTGTCATCAATCTTGTTCTTAATATTTCACGATGTAACTCACATCGTCTTCGTATATTATCGACATACACTTGATCTACGGCTCTTTTATATGATTGTTCAATATACATAAACTTACTATTGATGTATGCCATTAAGTTGATATTATGTACACTTGGTCTTCTTCGGTAAGTAAATGGAGCCTCATCTGATGTATCCAGTACCATAAGTTTTGGGTGTTCCGTACTCCAGACATTCAAACCACAAATTTGTCTTTTCTTCTTTAACTTTAATGCAAAAACCTTATCATCATTTTCTACCACCAGAAAATCTTCTTTGATTTGAACTTGTGTTATAATTTGAGCATTTCCCAGATAAATGACAGATATGCTCTTTGTACAATCTTGGTTACGATCAATGTTCCAGATTGTTTCACCATATGTAGGATCAATACAATATTTTTTTGGAAAAAGGACACGTAATACCAGTTTGTAAATAAAGTTCATCATTATCTAATTCAATTTTTGCTGAATATTCATATAATTCAATTTTTTATGGTAGCTTGTACTACCACCTCTTCCCATGTTTTACCATCTTCAATATACGTAGTACCAAAACAATATCCTCCATCTTTAACGGAGCCAAATAACGTTACTGGAGCAGTCGTTGTTCCATTTATTGTTAATTTTCCAATATGATTATTATAGAGCTGAAGAGTTTTTCTTTCATGTGTATTGTAACATTTTTCTTTACCAAAGGGTCAATAATATACACATACAATCCATTTGGTACCGTTGATATATGATGGTGCATACCACAATAATAGATTTGTCTTAATACAGTCACTAAACAGGTGCGGACCATAATAGTCTCGTACTCATCTTGTTGCAATACTTGAACTTGTTTATTAACCCCGGTATACTCGCTTTCGTGAGAAGGGCAGGAAGCCACGTCTCTTAGTGAAATTACAGATATATTTGAATCAGGTCCTTCACAGTCATACGCAATTAGTGCCATAGATGTTTCACTTATTACTAACCATACATAAACCACTATCTTATACATAATTATACCATACATTATACTTTTCATCAGCCTAAAAATGAATACACATACTATTAAAATTTTTCAATAACAAGGATTTTCATATTTACTACAACTATGATATATATATTACTAATACAAGTTTCTATATATTCCCCATAATAATTATACAACATATTTTCCTCGACATGTGTTACTCCTTTTTTCTAAGAAGCAAAACATATCCTTTAATTAGCCCATAATGGCAGCACAAAACAAAATAATCAGTTCGACATGTTACGCAATCTTGAAGACTAAAGATGTTAGAACGCCTCTGCTGGTGTCGTTCTATCCCTAATAAGACAGAAAGATACACCCTTTTGCATCATTCCACGACTATTATTATTATTCGACTTTAAATTTTAACCAAATTAAGGTTCTTTTGTCCCTTGGAGGAGCGGGACACAAGACACACCTTTAAAAAAAAGGAGGGTTCACCTTTTAGTCGCCTCTTACGACAGGCAGGGAATACCGTGAGGCGATTCTTGATAATCCCGGCCTCACACGGGTAGAAATTAGAACACGTTAAAAAAAAGGAGGGTTCACCTTTTAGTCGCCTCTTACGACAGGCAGGGAATACCATGAGGCTATTCTTGATCATCCCGGCCTCACACGGGTAGAAAATCATTAAAAAAAAAATTTCCACAATAAGAAAGGTAATACCTGAACACAGTATCATAAGATAACTTAAGGTGTAATATGAAACACAAACGATACGGATAAAGACAGTTGATTTTTCACCTTTTAGTCGCCTCTTACGACAGGCAGGGAATACCGTGAGGCGATTCTTGATCATCCCGGCCTCACACGGGTAGGACATAGAATCTAAATTCAAACAATGATCAGTATGAAAATGGTAATACCTACATGAACACAAAAAGCCTCCATTTCCAATGTAATCAGTTATTGAATTTTTAACCGAAAAATGAACAACGACGATTGGAAAAAACAAAAAAAAAGGTTTCACCTTTTAGTCGCCTCTTACGACAGGCAGAGAATACCGTGAGGCTATTCTTGATAACCCTGGCCTCACACGGGTAGAAAATGGAATTGAAAAATTCCGAAAAGAAAATAGAGCAGCAAAAAAAACAAAGGGAGCGGAAAAGCACGGTTAATTTCGCCTTTTAGTCGTCTCTTACGACAGGCAGGGAATACCGTGAGGCGATTCTTGATAATCCCGGCCTCACACGGGTAGAAAATGGAAACGAAAAATCCAAACAATGAAAATTATGAGAATGGTAATATACTCTATAAAAATGTATATAACATAGAAAACAAAAAAATTAGGGGTTTCACCTTTTAGTCGCCTCTTACGACAGGCAGGGAATACCGTGAGGCGATTCTTGATCATCCCGGCCTCACACGGGTATAACACTTGACTCTAAATTATTATTAACTACCCCTACATTATTACTACGTGATGGTATACAAACTAAAATCTGGATAGGGTCCTCATAAAATATATATTCAATCATTGGTAACACAATGTTCCAATCCATTCCATCTAGCCCACATGCTATCTTTGGCATTGTTAATTTAAAATCACCCTTTTCTAAACATAATTTCCGTAAATTACGCAAACATTCCCATATAGATTCATATCATACGTTGGTTTTTGAAAATATTGCTCTTTCGTTATAAGATGATAAATATTTCGGTTATTAACTTGAATTACAGCGACTTCTCCTACACTTTTATTTTGTTTACGTAGTTCACTGACGTTTCTAAACATTTTCTTGAATGTTAACGCTATTTCTTTTCCCATTTTAAAGTCTTTAGAAACACAATGACTTAACGAATAATCTGTAGTCGTTTCAAATAAATCTCCTTCCTTAATTTTGACATTAGTATTTTGTATTGAATTTTCTCCTAGTTTAACGAAGAATTTTTCTAAATTTTTAACTTCCTCACCTTTGACAACAAATAATTTTCACATGTATCTAAATTAATTTTAATTTCTACCGGACTATTTTGAAAAATATAACTAATAGTATTAATAATAATTTCTTTGTCGTATCCAAACTGTATTATATTCGAGAAATATAATTTAAAAATTTTCTTATTTAAACAGATATCACGCAGATTGATAATTATCTGAATCAAAAATCTAACGGGTCGTCCATTAAACTTTTTTCAAATAACACAAAACTAGTGGAAACCTATCGAAACTCGACATAATGAAAATTTTGTATAGAATATGATCGAATGCAGGGTTGTATTTAGAAGAAAATTTCGGGGTGAGTTTGAAAAATCGCTGACAAAAAATGTGTCAGTAATGTTGGGTTGTAAAAAATTTCGCCACTTTCCTCTTCATGAAAATAGCGATATACGATATACTTTTTGTAGCATTTCGATGGGGGAGGGGAATTCAAATCCCCAAAAACCCCTTCAGATACGGCTCCGATCGAATGTATAGAATACGGTAATCATGGTTACCTCTATACTTGAATTTATTTATTTTATTTCCAGCCCTCTACCAAAAAAGGTTTACTTCGAAATATACCATACAGAGATACGATATTCTTATAAATATGTTCTTGATGACACATCTATGACCCATGAGCTTTCAATTAAAAAAAAATCATCCAAATCGGTTCAGTAGGAGAGGCTGGCGGACTTACGAAAGAAAACGCCTTGCGCTTTAAATATATAGATAGTGAGGTCTTTCTTTATAGGTTGCTTCAAAAATTTTAATCAGTTCATCATCATATTCAACATGAAAAAATTCTCACCCTCTCACCCCCACCCCTTAAGGGTAAAAGATGTGTAGCTGAATTTTAGCCTATTATAACCACCTATGGTAGCTATTTAATAAGCAGGTTGTACTTCCTTATACTTTACAGGTACAGAATGTTAATGACAAGTAAACTTTTTTTTTTTTAATAATTCATGCACAAACTCAATAAACTGGGTTATCAGTGCAAAATAAGGTTTCTAAAACAAAAAAAAGGCAACTCCTAACCGCAAAACCTTTTATACTAATTGTAAGTTATCTAACAAAATTGTATATATTAGTGCACCTTTTCATGAACAGTAGTAAGTTCAAACATATAAATGTCTCAAACAGATTTATCTAATTTTTATTATGTATGGTAGTGATAGTCCATATAAAAATGTTGAAAGCAAAAGTATTCGTTGCATCTAGAGCATCTAATAAATGCTATTTTACCACAAATAGAACAACAAGGACGAATACCATCTTCATTTGCAGAAAAAGCGAACTCTATTGGATGTTCAAAAGGGGCAGGTCTATCGTGCAGATAGCCGCTTTTATACCAAGTATACGAGAATAAACTATGGTATTTTGGTGCTGATAGCTGATTATGAATCAATGACTGTAATTTGATCACTTCATTTCTTTGGTGTAACTCAACATTATGTTGCCCAAGAAGTACTTGGTCCGAAAATCGTTTAGTAGATGCTTTCCATATACGAAAACCGTAAACATCCAAAGGTTGAAGCAAGCCGGTCGTTTTTTTCGGAATGGTCATTATTTGGACATCTTTATTAGAGGGGACATGTTCTTTTAATGAAGAAGGGCTATGACCTGTCCAACAATCTAACAACAAAAGACTTCGTGCTCCAGTGTTTTGCAAATATACGTTTGTAAACCATTGCATAAATAGTGCGGTAGTTAGTTTGCCCGTGCTAGATGCTTCGACGTAAACATTAGGTGCCTAAAAGTAACCGAACAGCAAAAAATTGTATAATACGGTAAAACTATAAAATCTTTTAGGAGTAAATATTACCTTAAACAGATTTTTCTTTTATTCTTGGACCAAACTTTCCACCTGGTTCTTTTAAAACTATAAATAATGGAGACATTAATTGGCCTGTTGCTGATATCATCGGTAAGATTGTATAACTGTGTGTTGTAGCAGCAACTGACTGTACAGCACATTCTATTGTTTGTGGTCCAGCAAATGCTAGTGTCCTGTGTGTGTGTAGCTCCAAATTAAACCCACTTTCATCCGCGTTAAATGTGTTTTGAGCCCCATAGTTCTCCAGTTGTGGTTTCACTGTGTCTATAACGCTCCTTTCACATTATCCGGTTTTGACCGTACGGCGAAAAACCGTACGGCAAAAATCCGAATAAACAACAAATTGTCACCCCTTTCACACTTTACGGTTTTTTGCCGTGACAATTTATCAGAAGGTCAGTTTATACAGTTTTTCACTAGGTGTGCTGGTATAATCAATCGTGAACAAATGAGTGCACTATGGTTATGTAATAAATTATTTAAAAATTGCTGTCTAAAACCACGGTAACTTCAAGGGAAACAAATGTCACGTGTCTCTAGCCAATGCTGCCGTACGGCGAAAAACCG
>JAZBGY010002497.1:0-10380 GCA_037414755.1 Lydus trimaculatus
CATACAAATTTCACATGCCTACATTACAAAATTCTAGAAAACCTTTAGTGGTTCCAAAAGATTTTAAAATATTCTAATTTTGCCGCCAATACAGGCGTTAGACCACGTTATACCATTCCAACTCCAACTCTCTCTAACTAATACGTATTCTGTATAGCATCACCTCGCTTTAACAAGACAATACTTACTTCCTTTTTAACAGTCCGCTTTTAACGTATACTATAACGGGGATGTCAAAAGAATGATACAGCATGCGGGGTTTCGACTAGGACGTTATGAACTCTGTTATTCTCAAACGTTAAATCCGACTAACCAGAGCCTGTTATTTATAACGTGTATGATACAACATAGGGCTGATTGTGTTCATAGCGTTTTTGTAAAGTGATGATAGTTTGATATATTCTGATAGACAACATAATGGTTGGAAAAAGTTGTTGTTCTGTCGAAGAACACATAGTGTTTTTGTGATAAATAACGATTTATTTAGATAAAAATATAATATAATAATTTGTGTTAACTATTGTATGGACAAAGTACAACTGGTAACTGGATTTAACAAGAAAAAGAAAAAATGACCTGGTTTTACTACCCTTAAAGTGGAGTGGAATATTAGGGTGGGAGTGCACCCACTACTACTAACAGAACATTGTGCGATTACACAAACACATAGACTGACTTTTTTCGTTAATACACAAACGCTCTTAAATACTGATCATCAACCAATCAGTTGATTACTTTCTATTAACATTAGGGGAAAAATTCTCACCATGTCTTAAACTTTTATCTTTCGACTTACAATCAGACACATAATTATTAATATAACAAATCAACTATTAGAGCAGACTTAAATAAAATTCTCTGCAAAATGTATCCAACGTTATTTTTCTATTCAAGAAGTCCGAACAAATGTTGAATCCCATTCTATAAGCATCAAGACGCTTATCTAAAGATTCTCCACCAAAACAAGGTTGACCATAGACACATCCACTCATCAGGCCCCCAAAAAGCTACTCAACGTTTTCTATTTTTGGCAGAGCTTCTTCAGCGTCTAGAGGTCTTTCATCAATCAATGTGTTTGCTACCGTCTTACGACATTTTGCGTATAAATCTTGTGTCCTTTTAAATAATGCGGCTCGCCTACCAGAGCCGGTGAACACCTGTCCATAATGCTTGGGGTTCTTATTTTTATCACGACTAGCCTGAACTTCGGACCTGCCTTTCTTTGGCTTCCTTGATGCAAAACTGTTGTTCATCCAAGCGTCTATTTGGCTTAGAAGCAAATGGTTATGTCTGTGTACATAATTGAGACATTCTCTACCCATTGCGGCTGTTTCGGGTCTCGATTCGTCCAACTGTTCTATAATGGATTCGATGTGCATTTTGAAAGGGTGGCAATCATCAACCGTGTTAGCGGCCTCCTCAGCATTAGCTAAATTTGGTGTGCTTAGGCTGAGGCGTCTCGATACTCGTTGTATGCCAACACTTCCAGAAGGAGGGTTGGAGCAGTGCTCTCTCACTACGTTATTATTTAAAGATGTTCTGTCATTAACCATTTGCTCGTTGTGTTGACTACTTTCCTGATGGATTTAGGTTCTTTTGCGAGGAATTAGTAGCCATTTCAAGGTCTTCGGAAATGGATTGTCCGATACGACGGGTTGGAACGTCCGTCGGCGGACCAAATTGTAAAAAATATGAATATTTTCAGCCCCTACTGATAGGAGATCTGCTCCCTGTAAAGGCAGTCAATATGGACGATACAAACATAGATTATAATAAATAAATAAATAAAATATATATTTTATACACAGATACAATGATGTTCACTCCTCGGTGGTCGGTAATAGAGTCATGCATTTTGGATTCATTCTAAGGAAACATTACATTTACAAAATAAAAACAAATACATTAAACAATACTTACTTGTTGGGCAAAGAGTATTTTTTTTAGATACACTAATGAAGATTGCCTCTATTTTGCAAAACACATACACTTAAATAGACACATTCGACCAATCACCTGAGCTCTTCCATTTACGTTAACACATTGTGAAACCTGGAAAAATTCAGGTTAAGACGTGAACAAAATCACAACCTACAAAGATCAGGTCATGCATACCGGAAATTCCACTCATCACGTGCACAATTGTCCTTCAAAGACAAAATCAATCATACCCTCCGAAACATCTCGCTTGCACGTGAATAGCACACCTGAAAAAACTTAATTCAATACACCTCAAATACAATCACAGGTCAGCTCAGATAACCCCAACATATCTAAAAAGGTCAACCATAGGGCAATGATAGGAATTCATGCATATAATCAACGCTGATAAGACCGTCAGGAGCGTGGCGCTGCCGATGCTATGGCGCAAACGCGTGCTTCCCTGCGCCCTGGTCTAGAATCGGCATATTTATACTTTTATACAATTTAAAGAAAAATTCAAATTCATTTTTGTATTGCTGTCGTAATAGTGTATTCAAATCAATATACAGTAGAACCTCGATTATACGTCAGTGGTTGGGACCGGTGGGGGGGATATATATATGAGAAATGGACGGATAATCGAAAATACATTGATGTATTCACCGTTTTTTTCAGTGTTGCACAGCACACACTAATAAATATTTTCACAAACTTGTTATGTTATTTACTTTACTTATTTTTTAAAATAGTCTGTAATTTTCTTTTGTTTAAAAGAATTTCTACCTTTTTGAGTGCAATATTGCGAATTTTACGCAATAAAATCAGTTGCAAAGGCTATGCTTCGTCTTGATCTTCATACCACTCTATCACTTTTGTCATCATATTTTCAGCTTCTGCATGAGAGATAGTGAGGGATTTATCTTCTAGAACATCTTCGTCAGATTCAGTGTCTTCTGTTTCATCCGGCTTTAACACATGTGTAATAAGTTCATCGTCAGATAAAATCTCATAACCCAAATCTTGTTTGTCAATTTTCATCCAATCACTAACATTAGTTTCAGAAATATTTTTATATCCAGGAAGACAAGAAATTATTTGTTGCACAGAGTACATAGTAGGTTCTTGATCTTCAATTTGTTTAGTTACATTTTCTATTGGCCACAGTTTATTCCAACAATTTTGGAGAGTTGTTTTTGGAAGACAGTCCCATACCTCAGCAACATTGTATATTGCATCTTTGATCGTGAACATTTTCCAATAATTTCTCAAATCTGCATCTGCTTCAGAAATAAGACCTTCAATAAAAGTTTTTCTGTAGACGTGGTATTCGCTGGTAAAAAATGACATGTTATTCTACCATCCTCAGATTTTAACTCTTCAATGGGATGAGCTGGTGCATTATCCATTAAAAGCATTGCTCTTTCTGATAAATTGTTTTCGCGAAGATACCGTTTCATTTCAGGGATAAAACATGATTTGAACCACTCCCTAAAAATTTCTTGACTCATCCAAGCACTTTTCTGAGTACGATATAGCACTGGCAGCAGGTTTAAATTCATATTTTTGAACGCGCAAGGTTTTTTTGCTTTTCCAATAACTAAAACTGGAAGCCTGTGTTCACCACTACCATTTGCACAAAACATGAGTGTTATTCTCTCTTTTTGAGCTTTGTATCCACACGCCGACGTTTCCGAAGATGAAGCCAAAGTTTGTTGTGGCAGAGCTTTCCAATTCAATCCAGATTCATCACAATTGTATACTTGATTACGTGTTAACTGACGGTGTTGAATTTCTGCCTGAAGTTTACTTACGAACTCTGTCACAATTTCACCATTAACACTTAATTTTTCACCTGCTATAGACAACTGCGTAATTCCATGACATTGTTTGAATTTGTCCAACCAACCTGCGCTAGCTTTGAAAGCTGGATCATTATTTTGTATTTTCTGATTAAACTCTAATGCCTTCTGCTGAATAATTGGCCCAGATAAGGGAATTCCTTGACTTCGTTGTTGAATAAACCAATAAAAGAGGACCTTATAACTCATTATGTTTAGATAATTTCATCGTTTTTCGACGAGTAACATCATCATCAGTTGATTCCATTTTACTTACATGATCTTCTATTTTGTCGCCAGATCGTTTTAGGTCATTAATTGTTGTTCTAGGTACATTATAAATTTTTGATAAACTTGTAGCGCTCTCCCCTTTTCTTAAACGTTCAATTATTTCAATTTTTTTTGATAATTCTAGTACGATTCGTTTTCGTTTTTTATCAGACATGCTCGATAATAAAGAAAATCACAAACAACACAAGAATTTATTAACAACCGATGCAAATATTGTTCAAATTCATACTGAATAACATCTAGATATGTTCATGTGATAAAGCGAAAAACGACTTGATTGTAAAAAGTAAAAACTGCTGACTGCAATAATGTATATTTTCAAAGTGTATCAATTTCCATGAAGTAAATGATATAGCTTTTATTGTAAAAAGAAATGTAAAAAAACAATAGACGGGTAATAGAAGGTGACGGGTAATCGAGTGCCGGATAATCGAGGTTTTACTGTATTTATTTAACCAAGGAGCTTGTTTGAACTTTAAAATTTTATGAACTTTTAATAAACGTATGGAAGCATTACATTTTCCATTATTTCAGTGTATGTTTGCTGTGTTAGTGCGCCTTCTGTCCAGAATAATCGCTTCATAGGATATTTTGTAATACTTCAATACCATCTTTGTTGTATGGCTTAAGGTATTCAGCTGCAAATGCTTTTCTTGCCTTCAAATTCTTTTTTGAAATGAATGGCGTCTTTCTGGTGGCTCGTGCATGAAGGTGAACATCTATCAGTCCGTTGCGAATTGTTCTTGTTGTAATATTCAAGTTCAGTTCTTTTTTTATTGTAGATGTGACGAACGGAGCTACCTTCGCCATTTGAACCACCTGTCGATCTTCCCTTTCTGTAGTTTTTTGTTTTCTTCCCTTAGTTTCTCTTTCCTTTCAAAAAATCAAATTGAAGAATACTTCAGTCTAACTTAATTGAGTTTTATAAATATTCACAGTACTAGTTTCGGGCAGTGCCCATCATCACCCGATGCGGGCATATCCATTGGTAGCCCATTTGTTAATATGTTCATTATTAAGCAATTTTTCTTTATTTTTTAAAAATTGGATACTTTGTTTTCTAATATCTAATTCTGATCCATGACCTATGATAGAGATATCTATGTCGATTGCAGTTCTTAATAATGATTTTTTAGATATTGTTTGATAAGCGAATTTATGACCTCTGTCGAGAAGAGTTTTTTCTTCATTTGTGAAATTGATATTTGATAGATTGGTATAATTAGGATTTATACTTAAGAGAATTTTTACTAACCCCCCTTCTTGATAGTTGTTCTAGTTGATTTTTCTCCTCAAGTTTCAGTTGGTAGATCTTCTTCATTTTTTTGTGATGTAGATGGTTCATTATACGGGATGTTTCATAGTATGCTATGTCTATTATATAATCGACTTCCATGTGATGTAGAAACGTGTTAAATTTCCAATATAAATTCAATAGTTCCAAATTAATTTCATCCAGATTATAATAATTTTTGTTTGGTTCGGTTCTGATGATCTTCATGGATGTTTTAGTTCGTTCCTCATGACTTAATTGATATAATATGAAAAAACCTATTTTTTTCCGCATACAATATTGATTGCTTGCAATTTCTGGATAAATCAAAGACAAAAATGGCGAATATCGGCAAGAAAGGTCATTGTCAAATTACGGGACATGATGAAAAACCAGGGGGCGTTAAGATAGTTAAAAAGTTTTTTTAAACGAATGAACATTTATGCTTGAGTTGTATTTACACCTATTACTTTTTCCATCGCTATAAATATGTAAATTAATTAAAACTTATAAAATCGTAAAAAATCTCTTCGAAATATGCTATAAGTATTAGAAAAGAGGTAGTTAGTATATGTTTGATTGATTTGAATTATTATTTTTATAAAAAGAAATAAGCCTCTTATACAAAACGTATACTCTTAACTACTCAGATTCAACCAATCAGTTGATTTATTTCAACTAACATCTTCGAAAAACTTATCGCCAAAATAAATTACTATTTTTAGGTTCTAGGAGATATGAGATTTATTGTATATTTGATTTTTGTGGCATGTTCTTACATCCAATTGTTCATTTTCAGTTCACTTGCATTACTACAACATAAGAGCTCACTAAAAAGTTTCAAAGAGATACATACCAGTGGGATGGTATTCACAATAGTTTTGCTGCTATGTTGTATGTTTTGACAACTATCAAATCAACTGAAAACCAAATGATGCCTTTATGGTAACACTGATCATCATAAAGGAGGTTTGAGTATAATTATCAGACCTGTTTTTAGGAAGGCCGGCTTGGATAGCAGAAAAATTGTGGAAGTTTCGTTTGCTTGCGTTAGTGACTAGTGCATGCCATGGTTGTCCCATTATCTTTTAAACTTTAAAAAATGATGAATATTGTGTTGCATATAATAATTGTAATTCATACGTCTTCGTTAAAGAATGATTAGCAGTTTATGTTCACTTATCCCGTTGACCGCGGTTGAAGTCCGGCATGTTTTTATTCAAAAACACAAAAAAAGAAGAAAATCACTACAAATAACTCATCAAGTATGAACACAAATATAAATTCAAAAACGAGAAGGAATGTTAACATGGATATGACGGTACATGCAAATTGCACATACGTCCCTCAGATATGTGCGACGAGATGAAGAATGCGCAAGGTAGAAGTAGAAGTGGAAGTTGTAGGTGACTGTGATGCAGAGTGTAAGGGTAGAGTAAACTCAGAATGTGAAGAAGGAGGAGAAAGTGAAGGTAGTCTGGAAGGAGGAGTAGAAGGTCGTCATCTTGTGGCTCACCTGGCATTACGTAAAAGCCTGTTTCAGGGCGTCAATTCCATTGTCAGCTACAATTGCCTCCACTTGGCCGATGTTCTGTAATAACTTATGGGCCTGGGCTTGATTAGCCATTTTCAGCTGTATGTTGGCCCATACAGGTGAATAATCTTTTGTAGCGTCACATTTGTGAACATTTGTCTGATATAGTTGCCCAATCTTCAACATGTTACATCTAACATCATTGTATTCTGTACGTGTTCTGCAGGTGAGATAAGAAGCACCAAGCTGATAGGATGATTTGTTCTCCGTGATATCTGCTCTAATAGCCGGAGGCGCATTAAAATTTCCAGCATTGGGGCATAGTTTAACAACAGGCGATCTCACCAGTCGTTTCGCTGATTCGTGAGCATTGACAACTCCGTGTGGCAGTTAGTAATGAGTCAAAATCTCATCTACGCATCTACACTCAACACGATCTGATTTTGTTCAATGTTCAATTGTATATGCCATTGTGACTGCTTCAGCTGGTACTGATGGGTCAAACTTGTTTTGCGAGATCCTCTTAGTAGAACCAACCACTTCGCTCTGACCTGTATGGGGATTGCAAAGTTTTTGTGTTAATAATTACAGTTATGGTATGCCGCAAGTTTCTGACTTTTAGCCAGCTTTAAACTCGTGCTTGCTCATCGTCGGATATTTTGGTTACGTCAGCGATTGATTGATTACTTTCTACCCAATCACCATCGATGGTGCCATCGGTACAAAAGCTAGTAATCTTTACTTTGCGTCGGAATTGTCTAACGCTTGCAGAAAACTTCTGTGAATGTGGAGGATGAAGACGGCTTACGTATCCCAAGGTGCAAGTTTCGTCTCGGGTATGTCTTGCAGTAAGTGATCCTGCATTATACTTTACGTATATGATTTTGATTGTTTTTGAGTTGTGTGAAAGAAGTGAAAAACAAATTGTTAATCTCTGAAGTTTGCTGTCATTTGTTAATGTATGTTAGGCACATTTGCTCAGTTTCCTTGATTTTCCTAGTTGATACAAATACAATCCAAAGTTTTTGGCACACTCCAGGTGTTCATCCTTAGGAGAAAATGTTTTAACCTGTGCTACATCATATGCATGAACACGTGCACTTAACAAGTTATAGAACGATTTGATAGATCATAAGATGAAACACAAAAACTGCACTGATATCCACCAAGTTTTCGAAATTTTTATGAGATTTGACATAAGTAGTATGATCATGGAGCTTCCGGACTAGTTGGTGCAGTGCACAGGTAAACTGGATTGTCTACCTCAAAATTATTTTGATTTGGCGGGTAATTTGAACATGTCACTGGAATGTAAGAAAAAAGGTACTCATTAGCTAGCCGTACACGAGCGAAACTTTTAGAACATCTGAACCGTTGAATCAGATTCTGTGATCCGTTACGCACATGGTCTGTCCTGCGTGATCCGTAACTATTCCCACTAACGCATAATTGAGAAATCTGTAATCGAGTCCGATCGATGGTGTAGAAGTCCGTCGTTTTTTGAACAAATAGCTTGAACATGATCAAAGGATCTGCGTATTCTTGAGATGTAATTTGTGGCTGCTACTGCGCTTAGATAACAATTATGTGCATTCTTGGTCATTATGCCAACACATTTGGTAAAGAAAAACGCCGTTTAGAATGTATACAAAACTGGATTGCTATCCAGCAACGTTTGGACATTTGGTTTTAATTTGAGAGTAAAAAAGCAGTGAGACCCAAAATTTAACATTTTGGCATCACTCTGATGTAGTGTTGAACCAAACCCAAATTCATCTTTAGCTTTAAGCTTTCAGAATTTAATGTCAACATAACTAAACCAGTTGTTTGCATGCCAAAGTGACAAATTCCCGATGCACAATTCCACGAACATCAAAAAAGACAATGATCATCGTCTTCACATTCGACCTCACTTGTCTTGCTTTTTTTGGTCTGGGAAAGTTGGGAGTCTTCCACTGGCTGGACGCTTGCTTAGTTTCTGGGTCAATACCCGTAACACCAACTCTCATCACCTGTAATGACTTTGGTGAAAAAGTCTGGATCACTTCCAATCTCTTTTTTTAAGTCGGCTCAAATTCACTCGAATGTTTTTTTGATCCTGTGTGAATACGAGGAACTAATTTAGCGGAAACATATCTCATTTGCATATCCTTAGTCGAAATACGCTGGCACCAGATTCAACGCCTGTCTCTTTTGAAATTTGATCGATTGTGAAATGATGATCCTCGTTGATTTTTTGCTGTATTTTTCAACGTTTTCAACATTTCGAGATGTTGAACTACGGCCAGAAAGCGCATTGCCTCCCACACTCATCTTCCCGCGTCTAAAGCACCCAGATCACTCGAAAACTTGCTTGCGGCTCATAGCATGCTCCTCCAATCAAACGTTAACCTACAAATTGACGTCGTCTGCACAGATGTTTCGTGAAGGTCTCCACGAATCCTATCTAGACGGACAACTCTGTACTACATCAACGAATGGCAGTGCCCTCTCAATAGAGTACGAAAGTGTGACGTCAAATGACACTGTTGCTATGGTGTTGTGTTGCAAACAAATCAACTTCATTGAGTGAGGTTATATGTGGTTGTATGGAAGTTTTGGTTTGTTTGTTTGGAATGCAATACCATAGCAACAGTGTCATCTGACGTCATCACTTCTGCAGTGTATTCGGTTTTCCTTCAACATTTCCCTCCTATTGTGATTAATTTTTACGCCTATTCGAAGCTGCAACAATTGATGACTGAGTAATGTGAGAAATACGTAAATTCAAAACATGGGTGCAGCACCATACATGAACATGCTCTGGGATAGCTTCTAGCATGTGAGCTGAGATCCCACGATATTTGCCCTGTATATTACTAGCGCTATCAGTAGAATTCCCAAGCCTGCAACCATGAAAACAATTTTTCCAAGAAGATACCTTTCTCATCATTTTCATGGTTGGTTAACGGTTTTTGCATGTCATTTTTTTGCCTTAAGCCCTTGAAAGGTATCTTGACCAACGTTTAATAATTTTAATAAATATATCAGCACCCTCATAATTTTGAATATTATTTGAAGGACCTAGCTAAAGTAGGTTGTTTTCAACATCATCATTTAAGACTTCTGTAACTAGTTTAACGTTCTGACGTTCTAATGTCGAAGGCCACAGAGCTTTAACACTGAGTCCATAACCAAATTTTAGCAACTTTTCGCTTTCAATCTTATATACTATATGATGATAACAAACTTTGAATCATGAATACATAAGCTATTGAAGCCAATTTTTGACTGTCATATGCTGAAGGAATTTAATTTTTATAGGTTTTCTGGCTTCAGTGGTAAACTGTTATGTGTTAGGAGACTTGGTATTTGATTCAACTAATTCCTTAGATCGCTTGTATGCATGATAGAAGAGTGTAGTACATTTAAATGAGCAAATGCAATAGAATTCAAAATATCATTTAATTCATTTTCAATCAAATTGAAAGACTCACAAGGAGAGGGCACGGTCTGGGAAATTCAGATTGGGATTAGGCCTT
>JAZBGY010002498.1:0-10366 GCA_037414755.1 Lydus trimaculatus
TAACCTGCGCAGAACCACCTGCGCGAACAATCGGTTGGAGCAATTGCTCTAAAATGAGGAGATTGCTCCGAAAAGAGAAAATTTCTCATGAATGAGCAAATTCCTCTAAAAAGAGGAAAAAAGTGTTCTAGAACCCTCATATTTATACTACTAGCACTCCATCACTAAAAGGTTTCTTCGTTTTGACAATTTCTAGCGCTACTTCGTAAGAAGCGGCAATACTACACTTGTTATCAGTGTCAGATTTTAAAAAAAATGTTGTTTGTTGTTTTAGTTTTTTCTTATAATCCGTAATGATAGCCGTTCTTGACTCATCTGTATATTGTTGAAACGTTTTTTCGTGTAACAAAGTGTAATATCGTTTCATATTATATTCTTTGGGAACCGATAGTACTAGCATACAAACAATGCACGGTCATTATAAACTCGATGTTCGTTCGTTATTTTTGTTTTCTGCGAAAACATATTTCACTTAAAAAGGCTTTAGAATTGGTGCGACCGCACACTAGAACAATTATTAACTAATGCCCGTATTCATAAACCGAACTTGAGACCAAGCCGTTGCTTGAGTACGAGTTGGCAACGCGTTTATATTTCATAAACCAACCTTGAGTCCCGACCGGTGCTTAGATGCGAGCTTGGCTCAAGGTTGGGCTCTTGCTGACTTGAGACCGACTTGGCGCCAACTAGTTTGACATGTCGTTTAACAGTGCATTGTGTATTGTGTTATATAAGGGATTTTCTACAAAATTTGGAGGTAAAATAGCTTTTCACGCTTTTGTTAAACATTTGTTTGACTGAATAATTATATTTTATTTTTCTTAACAGAATGTTTGACGAATTTGAAGAATTCTTGCAATACTTGGATATAGTTGAAGAGGAAAATTTGGCACGTGTACGGAAAAGATATTTACGTGATGTAGAAAATAGGGTTTTACGCTCACTGTGTTCAGACAGCTTAGCTTGTTTTTACTGAACACATGGAGTTTCTCTGTATAAACATACAAGTGTGTTTTTTAACCGTTCGTATCATATCCTTATATTGTGTAAAAATAAAAGAAAAATTAAACAGCAATTCTTAGTTGACATTTTATTAACAACCTTAATTATTTAATTATTTTTAAAAATGTAAACATAAACTAATTTACAATTACATCAAACCGCCACCTCCTTATACCCAATCACCACCTTTTCACACCAATCCTATTCAAACAATACTTAAAAAAAGCTTGCATGAAATGTGTTTCATACCAATACTAATAAGATATAACTAATTATCTAATCAGTAAAAATGCTATTTCAGTCGAAATCTCGTTATAACACTTGAAAACAAAGCAAACTATTTTTTAATTAATTATCAAACAGAACAAATATTTAAAAATAAGAAAACAATATTAAACTTTACAATATTAAACAATATAAGCAAACATAAGACACTGACATGATAACAAAAAGAAACATTACTGTAATATTAAATTGCTGAACTAAAAAACTAACAAACCACAACCATACCCACAAAATTCAAGCTGATAGTATCTGATTAAATTGGAAACATAGAAAAGCGGAGAATAATGGTGAATATTAAAAATAAACGGGGAACATAAAAAAATAGCCTCAGAAACTTTCTGAGACTACCGTTGCAGAAAGACTCTTTCCTCTTTTCCGTAACATTTTAGGAGTTGCTAAAAATTAGTCGACAAATTATTATTATCTTGGAAAACCAATAAACCAAACTCAAAAAATTAATTATGTTATTCAAAAGCATTAATAGGATGATATGATTTTTCATAATATATTGAACAATATGTTATGAAAATTCATTCCAAATATTTTAAAAATTTTGGAACTGATTTTTATAATCTCTATTCAATATTCGTTCAGGATCTGATGAATTTTCTACAAATTCGAAATAAGTAATATTTTCGAATAATTAATTTTTTTTGGTTTTAGATGTAGTTTTATTTTTTTTATTTATTGATAAATTATCTTTCCATGCAGTTAGGGTAAAGATACCTGTTACATGTTTTCCCAATCTGCTTGTGGTTTCTACTTTGTTATCTAAAAAAAAACAAATTGTTTTATTTTGTCTCGTTTTGTACAAGATTGAACTTTACTAATGTTACATATGGGATACATTTCTCCATTACGTTCAAAATTGTCTGAGGACTCAGCTTGTTCTAAAATATAAATAGATATAGTCAAATATTGGAAGTATGAGGTGGTGTTGTTTTTTGAATTCATTTTCTTTGCAATTCAGTCTTATTCAATCTTTTGAAACACAACAGTGCTGTCCCAGGGACAATTGATGTTGATATCCATGCTCGGGGCAGCATCCTCGACCACTTGGAGGACCGGATCTAAGTCCGGTTTCTTGGGAGGCCCACCTCCTGTAGCCAACATACTGTGCCACTGTGCTGCGTTTTCCTTTCTTTTTCTAAAATAAAAGCTGATTCAAGTGGGTAACGGCTGTATAACTACCTTTGTTTTAAATTGCTCCACAATTTCCTTAGCTGATCCGGGGTCCTGGGTATACTTACTTCCGCCTGGGAGTTGTAACTCGTACTTATTGACTCCCAAGCCTTCTTTTTTTCAGCTAATGTGGCACTATCAATCTACTATCCCGTTCTCTCTTACGAGTTGTGCCAAGAGGAGCTTTTCCTTGGTGGAATATGCCACCAATTTATTATTATTCATTATCGCTACAGAAAAATTAACATGTTGATAAACAATAATCGGGCATGCTATTATTATCGTAATATACAATATTGCTACTTACATTTATTATTGTTTGATTATTGTTATTATTTGCAGCCACTACGCGCGAATGTCACAAAGTAAAATGTAGGTTAGCACTGTAAACAAAGAACTGTTCATATAACGTAAATTCGCGCCAAGAAATCATGATATCGACAAAAGTAACTAGTACTTGGGCAAGCAAGACTTGAGACCGAATCTGAGGTTTTTATGTATGTGCGCGTGGGTTCTCGAATATTCGAGGATGATCGAGCAAAATCGGTCCGATTTCCAGTAACTCCGCTGGGCCGTCTATCCGTCGCTAGTGGCGTCACTCGTAATTTTATTTGCATTTAATCGTTAATGTAATAATTGTGCATATTTCGTGTTTGAGGGTAATTTATACATTTAGAGGCCCGCTCCGCGGGCCTCATGTTGGACAACCCTGGTTTAGAGGATCATTTTCATCACTCTTTATCAATTTACAAACAGCAGTTATAAGCGATTTCTTGCACTCATTTGCAGTTGATACCAGCTTCAATTTTATTGGTGGTTCACCTACTTTTAATAAGTTTATTCAATCCGTCAACTCTTAATTTGTTATCTACAGCGCTACATTGGAAAGAAGGATCTATTTTTTGATTATCTTCAGCGTCATCAGTTGACACTTCGGACTCATTGACATCAAAATACTCATTTACACGTGAGATCTCACTAGGCACTTCAAGTTTTTTTGCCTTGATAAATAGCCCTTTTACAAGAATTGCACATACAATACCTGATGAAATTTTTGAAAACACTAGCTCGTTTATCAGTAATCAAAATAAGCTTTTTTAAAATATTTTTATGATTTTTCTTATTAAGTGGATTACAACATTTATTTACCCGGCCCATTTTTAATAACCAACGATATTATAATTATTATAAAAATCAAATTAAATCTTTACAATAATAAGTTGAGGTAATTGGACGTGATAAAAACAACGACTAGGCCGACAGTTTCGTGACTTTATTAGGTGATCACTTCATCAGGGCTACAAAGAGAAATTAAAAAAATAATAATAATCATCAAACAATATAAGTTGACAATCAACTAACCTTGTCGTTACATTAAATAAACAAATCAATCAAATCTAACATGTATCAATCAGTTAATATGTCAACATAACCTAATAACTGTCGTAAAGCAATGAAAATGTATTAGCAATCAATACTCTTATGCTGAATCATAAAACGTTAACAGTTTGTGAAAAAACAAGCAATTACAATTATCTTTCAATAACCAAAATGAAACAATTAACAAACTAGCTAGTTCACAATAAAACAAACGAACATAAACAATGAAATTATTAAAATGGAGGAACAATACATATGTATCTTGCAGCGCATGTTCATAACCAAATCAAATCAAAGCATCAAGTCCCAATAAAGGGGGGAATACACTTCAACAAATGATCGTAGGCAGGTGTCGTATCAGAGATATCTTCTTTGTAATTGATGTTAGCGATTTTCTTGATGAAAATAGATTCACTTAGAAGTTTCAACCATTTGCTGTTCTCAATATCGGAAATCTTAACAGAACTATTATTGAAGTTAAACATATGGCCCTGTGTAAAGTGATAAGCTGCCAAAGCTGTCTTATTCTTTTTGTTGACGTTGTTAATAACACAGTCATGCCGATATTGTCTGAATGTTGTATCCAACAGTTGTGACGTTTGACCAACATATATTTTGTCACAATTGTAACAATGTATACCATAGACCACATTAGAAATTTCATCTCTGCATTTTTTGTCCTTTATTTTTGTATGTAAATCCTTTATTTTCAATATATTGTAAGAAGTTAATCTTATTTTCTCATTAATCTGTCTATCATTATTAAGCAATCTACCTAACTTGTTACTGATTGTGAGTGATTCAATATATGGGAATTTTACGAATTTAGTATAAGTAATTGTTTTTGTCCTGTTTACTAATGGTTGTTCCATTGTTATTTTCACATCATTAATCAACCTGTCAATCACCATATCTGGAAAATTGTTTTTTCTACTCACTGTATAGAAAGTTTGATTTTGATCTGTCATTTTAGGTAACAAAGTTGTCAATTTCTGCCCGGAATGAATTAATTTTTTATTAACTTCCACGGGAGGTAATATTATTTTGCTCCCGCTCTCGCATTCTCTGCAATTCAATTGGTCAGTTTACTAATATTTTTGTTTTCATTTATGTTACCATGGATAACTAATCAAAGCCTATGCTATATTTATTTGGAAATTTGACAAAATGTCATCACCATCACATAATCTTAACTATTTTCGTAACAAAATAGATACTAATTTACTAATATTTCATTTTCTTTATTTTTTCAATTACAGTATATTTTAATTTATGTACGTTTATAATAAAATTACAGCTGTTAGGAAATCAGGAAATCAGATCCAACAGTTGATTGAATATCTCTTAAGACATTGATAGGGGTGCTCGTTAGAAAATCCTGCAGCTTCACTAGCATTTGTTCTTGTAAACTCTTCTCATCCAATTATTCTGTTTGTTTTCACTAATTTTTCTGCTTTTTCTTTTCTCACACCACTTTATAAACAATTTGTACTCATTCAAATACTTTTGCTTGGATTTAGCAGGTAGCAAGTTCATCGTTGCCGAAGTTGCCTCTTCCAAAATATCAGGTGGCGTACAATCCATGTAATCCAATTCTTCGTCGTTATCCATTTTGTACTTCGCTATTCACTATTTCTTTCAATAAATCCACAAAACTAAACACAATTTGCGTAACGTGTCAGACTTGGAAAAAACCGTTTTTGTTTTTATTTATGTTCCTATGGACACCACATCAGAGCCTATGCTCTCTTGATTTTGAAATTTGACAGAATGTCATCACACAATCTTAAGCATTTCGAAGAAAAAATTATATATATATCAAGGGAGCGAAGATTCATTTCCTCCCTTGCGTGTTTAATACCCTCCGCTCCGCGTCGGGTATTAAACTTCACGCGCGGGAGGAAATGTATACTTTCGCTCCCTTGATACATAAATAACTATTTCTTTAAAATAATTTTAAGTTTTACTTCATTATTTAACCAATATTTTTTTATTGCTAATAGAGAAAACTCTAAATATCAAGTTTTTAGCAATTGCTATTTTCTTATTATAATGATGATTTGAAAAATAATTAACCATTCTATCACTACTTATTTCCTTTTTAAACCAATCAACATGTAGAACAGGACCATCACGTATCAACAAAACATCAAGGTAAGGCAACTTGTTATTGTTCTCATGCTCAATAGTAAATTTAATTCTATCATGGAAACCATTGAATGCATCAACAACTACCTTGTCCATACCATCAGGTATCAATAACAACATATCATCAACGTAAATTTTCACCAGTGGAACTTCAAATGGCAATTTCTTTAAAGTTGTTTGAACCAATTCATTCATCAACAATGATGCCAATACAGGACTAGATGGATTGCCCATGGGTGTCCCATCTATTTGTTGGTAAAATCTATCATTAAATTTAAAATAACTGGTATTAAAATACAAATCTATCATCTCCAACACAAAGTTTTTGTTCATATTAGTATAACATTCAATGAATTTCCAATATTTCTTTATAATGTCAACAATTAAGTCTTTTGGAATTGATGGAAATAGAGAGACCACTCCAAAGACACCATAACATAACCATCAGGAACCACAACATCATCAATTAAGTTAACCAGATCAAACGAATTTTTAATATTATACTCGAATGTCGTAACTAAAGGGGTCAATATCAAGTTAATAAACTTAGACAATTTGTAAGATGGAGCACCAATGCAACTTACTATCGGTCGGAAAGACAGGTTCTGTTTGTGAGTTTTTTGTAAGCAATATAATCTAGGAGTTACCGAATTGTGTTGTTTGAGGTACTTTAGTTGATTTAAATCTATCAATTCAGTCTGAAATAACTTATCAATGAATTTATTAATTTTATTTTCAAATTTTTTCGTGGGATTCTTATTCAAAACGTTGTAGTTGTCTATGTTTTGTAAAATTTTTGTTGTTTCACTTATACAGGGTTGGGCAAAAGTCCCAGAACGGTCAAATATCTCCAAATTTCGTGAAGTTAAAGATCTAAATTTTTGCAGATAGTAAACTTCAATTATGATCTATTGATCTAGGGTATTTTGGTGAACTTGGCACTTCCGCTTCAACCGGAAGTAGCTGTCAACTTGCTTATTTTGAATAGAATGCTATATTTTTTTTGGGCATTTTTGAATTTTACATATTAATCTTGACTATGCTGTATTAGGGTTCTCTATACCTATCTATACCCGTTTGTGAGATATTAAAGTTTTTTCTGTTTTCATTTCCATTAAACTTTATACAGTCTAAGCACACTTTGTGATAACGAGAGTTGATATTTCAAAAATAAATTTAATTTCCGAGTAAAAGTTGGTGATTTGATACAAAAAGGCACTTAATGCCCTTTTTTATGAACTACATTAACAATAAGATAACGTAAGGTACTACTCTTAAAACTACTTCAGTTTTGGGGTACCAAAGGCATTTTTGAAGACCAAAAAAACCTGTAATATCTCGCAAATAGTTATATTTAGGTTAAGAGAACCCTAATATAGTATAATCAAGATTAATATGCAGAATTCAAAAATGTACAAAAAAATATACCATTCCATTTAAAATAAGCAAGTTGATAGTTACTTCCAGCCAAACCGGAAGTGTCAAGCTCACCAAAATACTCTAGATTAATAGATAATAACTTAAACCTACAATATCCAAAAAATCAGATCTTAAGCTTTACCAAATCCTGAGTTATTTGACCGTTCCGGAACTTTTGCCCAATCCTGTATATGCATCTCTGTAAAGAATAACAGTACCATTACCTTTGTCTGCCTTAGTAATCATAATTTCTTTATGTAATTTCAAAAAGTTCTTCGTGAAATTAAAATCTTTACGTAATTGCGATTTTCTATTATTCTGTTTAATATGATTAGTAATCATATTAGTCACTGTATTACGAAGAACATTTTTGCTTTTATCATTTTCTACATTATTTCTTAGAAACGTTTCCAAGTCTTCAATGAACTTTAAGACAGGCAATTCCTTGTTGTTAATCGGAATACCGACATTTGGGAATAAATTGAGTATATATTCCACCCTATCAGGTATGACAACATTTGTGTAGTTAAATAGAGCTTTAATTCCCATTCCTAAATTTTTAACTTTCTATTTTGATCTATCAACCGTTCAAACTTCTTAATATTATCCGTCTTAATCTTGTTAAAATTATTTCTATAATGTTTCTGTACCAAATTAATTAATTTTGTGAAAGTTAGTCGGTCGATCTCCTGCTCTAATTTCAATTGATCTTCATTATTACTATTTATTAATCTATTAATCCTCCAAATCCTGATCTTAATTTCTAATTTCAAAACAGCAATCTGAAACTTATGTAATAATCTCTCAGGATTATTTCTAAACGGATGTTCTACCAATTGTGAAGTGTAAATACATTTTTCTCGTTGCTTGATATGATTGGGAATTATGTTATTGGAACGACATGATAATTGGAAAATTCTACGATTATATAAGGCTGATAATTTAATATTGTTGTAATCGTTTGGACAATAACCAAACATCACGACCATATTTCTCTTTGATGCAATTGAATAAGCCACCTCTCATTTGTAATTCCAATGATGGTAAATGAAAATTATTTTCATCCATTATAATCAATCTTTACAATAATAAGTTATGAGGTAATTGGACGTAATAAAAACAACGACTAGGCCGACAGTTTTGTGGCTTTATTAGGTGATCACTTCATCAGGGCTACAAAGAGAAACTAAAAAATTAAATTAAATCTAGACTTACTAAAATATAAAGAGGTAAAATTAATTCCTTGGTTGAGGGTAATCTTAAAAACTACTGGACCGATTAAGATGAAACTTACATCATTACATTCAGCATAAGTCGCTGGGTGACATACGCTATGTTTAATTTTTTCAACCTTATCATGCTCCGAATAATGGGGGTTAAATGGGGTACAATGTTTTTACGAAATGTAATAATCAAATTATCTCAAAAAAAATTATAGTAATAACCGTAGCAACTGATATTTAAAAAGAGTAATTGACGTTTATATGAAGTCTAAATTGTCACAGACCGGGTGAAGTGTCAAGATTTACTACAACCAGTATTTGACAATATAGTCAATACTATAAGGTGAGATAAAACGGTCAATAATTAACATAGGTCCATCTCTGCCGGGCAACAGGGCCGCCAAGAGCGCGGCTGGGCCTCGGTAAAATTCTCCCTCCGGCGCAGAAACAGTTCTTCCATGGGACCCTAAAAATGACGTTTCGTTGAAATTACAACGACATCGTGGGGATCATTCCAGGCTGCGGTAATATCGTATTTTAAAAATTCGGTTGCGATAAATATTATACAGTTTAAAGGCTGAAGGGCGTCGTTTTGCGGCAGCCCATGGTAAGCGGATTTTCGCAGGACAATGCGATGCGAAACTATACTTTATATTTTAATATTATAAATAGGTAAAATTTATTTGTCCGTTTCAACTAACCTCAAAATCTACGACCTATAGATAGATAATAGTTCACGTTTATATAAAACACAGCCAAATCTATAGATTCTGTGATAGTATAATATAAGATTACCAGCAGGCTCATCACGACTTCGCCCGTGAAATTTGGAAATTCAAATGCATTTAAAATGGGGGCACTATTTACCAATCTTGCCTCAGGTCGTTTTTAGTACAGTAGATTTTGAGATTAGTTGAAACGGACAAACACACTACCTATTTATAATGTTAAAATATAAAGTATAGTTTAGCATCGCATTGCACAGCAAAAATCCGCTTATCATGGACTGCCCCAAAACGACGCCCTCCAGCCTTTTAACTATATAATAGTTATCGCAATCGGATTTTTAAAATGTGATACTACCGCAGCCTGGAATATGACCCCCACGATGTTGTTGTAAATTTAACGAAACGTCATTTTTAGAGTCCCGTGAAAGAACTGTATCTGAGCCCGAGGGAGAACTGCATCTGAGCCCGAGGGAGAATTTTACCGAGGCCCAGCGGCCCTGCTGCCCGGCATAGATGGGCCTATATTAATTATTGCCCGTTTTATCTTACCTTATAATATTTGGAGAAATACTGGATGTAGTAAATCTTGACACCTCACCTGGTCCGTGACAATTTAGCCTTCATATAAACGTCAATTACTCTTTTTAAATATCAGTTGCTACGGTTATTACTATAATTTTTTTGAGATAGTTTGATTAATACATTTTGTAAAAACATTGTAACCCCATTTAACCCCCATTATTCGGACCATGATAAGGTTGCAAAAATTAAACATAGCCTATGTCACCCAGCGACTTATGCTGGATTTAATAATGTAAGTTTCATGTCAATCGGTCCAGTAGTTTTTAAGATTACCCTCAACCAAGGAATTAATTTTACCTCTTTATATATTAGTACTAGCAGGCTCATCACGACTTCGCCCGTGAAATTTAGAAATTCAAATACATTTAAGATGGGTACGCTATTCATCAATCTTGCCTCAGGTCGTTTTTAGTACAG
>JAZBGY010002500.1:0-10362 GCA_037414755.1 Lydus trimaculatus
AGAGGGACACTTGTGTCCCTTTCCTTGTCAGTTAATCTTAAAGTTGTTGATGAACAACGTTTATCAAATATTTATGTTTTGTTGAGGGACCAATAAGCAGTGGATTAGGTCTATGTCTACGTGATCGTTGATGTTTATTGATAACGTTGACACAGGATTGCTTATGCTTATTTCTAGAGTTTATCTGTGCTTGTTTAAGGTCGTTCGGTATGTTTGTACGCATCTTAAGCAAATCCATCACGGTCTGAAGCTTTTTTAAGCATTTTTAATTTGAAATTCGGTACAATCTACTATTTCAACATTTGCCAGTTTCTGCAAACTATACCACGTGTTCCATGGTAGTTATACCCCTCGGTGGTTCAAGTATGGTCTGCCATTTGTAACGAGTAAAAAGAGAGAATTTCACTTTAAGTATTAGGTTACTACTGTACAGAGAGTTTACTATCTTGCAAATATAGAAGATTAATGTCAACCTTTGAAAATATCTCTACAGTAGGAAAGTAATTGTCGTGGTTGTTTCAATACACGAAATATGAAAATGGCTTTTTCATATGTAAATTTCTTTAATTTTATACGAAAAAACAAAATACAAAAGTCACGTCTTTGGAGTGTCTTGTATAACCTTGATGATGGTGATAAAGATAATAAAGAAATAAGTGGATTTACAAGATCTGTATTATGATTAGAATGGAGAGTGAAATAAATCCATACATATTATGAAACCTGCAGATTTTAGCGTATTTTCTCAAATAAGCGTTTTTTTGTTTTGTTTCATGTGTTTTTTGTTCATGAAAACGGTCGATTATTATTAAATATTACCAAATATATACGCAAATTAGATGTAGGTATTAGCATTTCTTGAATATTCACAGTGGGTAAGCTAGAAATGTTGTTGTAGTTTAGTTCGTGGTCATTTCACGTTTTTAACATCATTATAGGGGTGAAAGGTCACCGTTCATACCGAAAAACACAATTTTAGTTTAGTTTTTTTTATATTCATGCGGCTATTTTTTTTTCTGTATACCTACCAATACGATGAACGACATTTGATATTTTAAACATGATGTTACAGTTAGACATATCGGAAATGGGGTGAGTTTTAATTGGAAATTCATTCTGAAATTGTTTTCAAAGACTTAAACATTGAATCACAGTTTGTTCAGCTTTATGTTGATTGAAACAAACTGGCTGAAATCCAGTTTTATTAAAAAATATTTTTGATGTTTTTCAAATATTTGCAATACCCATTTTTAAATCAGCATCATTTCATATTCTTCACTGCCATCAATACATTTGATACATTTACTCTAATAAATTGACGCAAAAATTGGGGTCAACAACAACGTGTTGTATAGCACCATACATTTAATCTAGCTACTGAAGAGAAATACAAATTCATCTCAACAGTTTTGTTACATCTCTATGATCAATCTTTTGAGTTGATTGTTTTATCAATTTCATCTTTATGTTAGTAATTGATTGCAATAGTAATTGATTATACATGAGTGGCTCTATAAAGTTTGCTTTGAAGTCATATATCTATAGAATTAATGTGGAGCTTTGGCTGTATTATCATTACAAAAGGTTATTATTATTAAAGCTTATAGCTTTATGTAAAATCAAGTTAACGAATCCTAAGGATTAAATTATGGACATGATTAAAGTACAGCACTGCGTGGAGAAAAAACTGCGACAGAGTCAAAGTCTGAGTTGGGTGTCCTTTTATTCTGTTAAGACCGCGTCTGGCGTCTGACGAGTCCCTACCGTCCCTACCTTTGCACATGCTGTGATAATTGGTCAAATTAACGGTTTAGGTGAATCGTGTCTTGAAAACTACGGGAAAATATTTCCATTAATTCGTATATATTTTCTCAAGAGGTAACCAAATTCGAACATTTTAATGATATTTAAATTGTTTTGGCGAACAGTTGTTAGACAACTGTTATCAAAAGCGTTTAATTCGTTCAAATGGAATAGAATTTTCTAACAAAGCTAAAATAAAAGGCAAGAAAGTTCAAATTGTCTTGGAGATATGGAAATTAATTCAACAGTATCACATAGTTTCACAAAACGTATATGCAGATAGTTGAATAACTTGCAAATTCTCTTTTATTTATCATTGGAAATGTCCATATTTTATTTGTTGAAATACGAGTCGTACTAAAAACCGTTTCTCCATAAAGAAGTATTCAGATGCTAGACAGACGGAATCCCTACATTCAATGAAAAATGACAACATTCTCAAAAGAGTGGTTGATGTGTTATTTAAAATGATTAATTCCATAGAATATCCAGATAATTTAATTTAAGTACTATGATGAAAATGAATACATTCTGTTGATCATCTGGTCATAGATTTCGAAAAACAGAAGCTGCTGTAAATTTATTGATTTCTCATGAATAACAGGACTTCCAGTAATCGATTTCGTTACCTGCAGCGAAGAATTTATGTTTTTATAAGTCACGTTTCAAGAAGAAAACTTGTCCTGTCGTATTTTGATATTATTCAATTAATTTTTATTTATAATTATGTTTATTTTCATTCTGTGAAGCCTGTGGAGAATCAAAAAGACAAAACTGTCTGTCATTTTTATTTATTAGAAGATTAAATAATTAGTTTAACGCTCCCTTAAACGCCTTCGTGCAAAGTTATATTTCAGCGCTCCACTGAAAAGGAACTTTCAAACTAAACTACCTAGCTATTTAGTGATTTCTTCCTAATAATTATTTGAAGTTGTAGTAGAGAATTTTACGTTTATTATTATTGATTTAATAGAAATGGCGCCTCTACTGATGATGCAAAACGTCCACATCCGCACGTGGCCAGCCTGGTCCTAAGTCCAATTTTGTTTTAGAGTAGGATGTGTACTACTCCAATGTATGTAAAAACTACAGTAGATCCGCTAGAGTATGGGAGCTGATGTGTGACGGATTTGAGAAATAGAGCGATTTAAAGGCAGACGTGCTTTTATTGCAAATGAGTTTTTTGTTTTTCTTCAAAAGTTCATCTTGTTGTCACGTATCACATAAAGAAGTGCAACTATTTAACATTATTTTCCACTTCAGTGTGATTAGATTCGTATCATAACATTCTGCATTCATTTTCGTTATCATTTAATGATTCAAATCATATATTTAGTTGAACGATTATCAAATAGTGGTTGACTAACGTATTAATCGTTCCAATGCAATATTTTATTCCAAGATCCTTGGAGATTAAACACTTTTCATCAAACTAGTGTAGCTATGAGAATAGCATCTTTGACGCTAAAAATTTCGCAAAAACTGTTGTTATTTTCTGCAGAGAAACTTTGCACGTAGGTATAGTTTTTTTTTGTTTCATTAGATTGTAGCATTAATGCTTTGATGGTTAAAAATCACCAGTATGTCTGACCGCATCATCATTTTTCTGAATATAGTAGTATTCAACTATGTTGACGAATAGCAAGAAGTAATAACGGTAAACAATCCCGTTGGTGTATCTAAACCATGGTGGTAATCATCAGACTTAGGCAGTTTTTTACTCTTCGTGTACATTTTTGATTTTTATTTGAATTTTATTTTCTTCTAAATCCTGCAATCGTAGTGATGGCAACTTCCTTCTCTCTTCTATTGAAAGTTGTTGAATTCCAAGTTACAGTTTGGAACTACCTACACATCCATGACTAAACATGACTATAGAGTTCCCAATTTTATTGAAACTAAGAAGTTATTTTTTAATTAAGCATTCTGCTAGCAGCAATCTCCCATTCCGTTTTAAGTTATGTGATTAACAAACTTCCATTTTGATAATGTAGTTTTCAGTTCTCCCTTACCAGGTCTCGCATAATTTGTGGTTCTTCATTTTTGAATAAAGTCTTTAACGATAAAAAGAAAGTTGAGGAGAGATGTTATGTCGGCATGGTGCAAACGAGATACCGTAACGGAAAATTTATTCTTGACAATTGAGTTAAGCACGTTTTGTCTTTACTGAACAATATAACGGGCTATCGAGTGAGAAAAAAGCCAGTTCACTATAAATACAGTTATGGAGCGTTATTCCTCTCGATTTCCCGTATGTGCACTCAAGTATAACCTAAGCTTGAGACAATTGCAAAATAATTCGCTAGACTTTCTATGGAAATGAATGAAATACCCAAACGCAATGATAAATTGTAAATAGTTTTATAGGTTAAGTTGATTAATCCAACAAGGATGTTAAGCATTAATATTAAAGAGTTTATGATAATAATTATGGTAATTATGGTGAATTAGATTAACTTGTTAACATTTGTGTAACAGTCAACGTAGTTGAAATATTGCTTTATCATATTCTAAATGTTGTAATAAAAGCAACTTAATTTATTGTCAATAAAAACAAATGATTATTTAGTGTATTTAAATTAGACTCAATTCAAAATCACTCAGCACGCAATAGTAAATAATTGATTTGTTTATGTTATACTCTTTATTTATTGATAACAAATTAGGGTACGATTACACTATCAAGTTTTGCATGTCAAGTTGTCTTGTACCAAGTAAAACTTGATAATGATAAGTTGTCAAGTTCTAGGTCATTATTGATTGAATTTTTGAATAACTTGTCAACTTGCTTCATTGTTTTCACCGAATGCGAGAAGGACGAAAACTCGAAGCAATTTCTTGAATCAAGACATTGAACAAGAACTCGTGGTACGTGTGGTATTTGTGTAAGACTTGTTGGAATTCTTTCCCAAAGAAATAAATTCTTCCTCAAAAAGTTCAAAAACTATATACGACGAGTTTTTGTTTGATGTCTTGGTTCAAGAAATTGGTTCGAGTTTCTGGCACTCGGTGAGAACAATGAAGCAAGTCGACAAGTTATTCAAGAATTTATTTATTTTTAGAAGCCAATATTGTCCAAAAACTTGACAAGTTATCCAATTTGTTACGAGTCGCTTGCAAGTGTGTTTATACTATCAAGGTTTATTAGGTACAAGCCAACTTGAACAAGCAAAACTTGATAGTGTAATCGTACTGCAACGCGTAAATGTGATTTCAAATTGCCACAAATTTTGTCAAATCACTTAAATCTACAGACATAAAGGCATTAGAGTAGAATTCTATTTCAAATACACAATCAACTGATAGGGTTGAAGTGGTGGGGGTTCTATAACAGCACGTGTATAGCATATGAGTTGTAGAAGTTGAGACGGTGGCGCAGATTGCGACCGATGTAGTTCTTTGAGATTTCCACTCTAGAACACAGTTGTGGAAGCATTAATATAGCTTTGTCATTCATTATTTTTTTGTTATCTTGTCATCTAAACTTGGAAGACACCAGAGAAAAAAAAACAAATAATGTACTTTGATGGAATTTGAAATTTTGTAATAATACCAAAGATATGATTCAATAAAATGAAGTGAATGTCGTCGTCAACATGACAGGCGCGCTTTTTTTTTCCGACTTACCTAAAAAAGAAATCTTAAATATAGAGTTGTATCTGGAGACTTCGAACTTTTATTATTCTTTTTTGTTCTTTAGTAGCACTTCGTTCCGTTACTTACTAGCAAAGTTCGCACATGGGAACTAACAAATTGCGTGATTCCGACTTTAATCAAACTTTGTTAGAAAACAATCAGTCTCATGTTAAATATGTGAGATTACGATGTAAGAAGATGCAATACGTCTGAAATGAAAGTATGATCCTACTCGAAATTGTAGCGTTATAAATCATGTGTATGAATTAAATTTGTGACACTTGGCTAGAGTTTTCTGGTTCCTACAATCAAAAAAAATGTAGGCAATCGTTCTGTATTTATCTTCATCATCGACACAGATACGTTGCTCGAAAGAAATGGTACTTTTTGGATTGATTTGTGAGCCATATGGCGGGATACTGAATCAGTTATGATTCTAGATGTATGGTGTATTGTTTATTAATGAAATTTATTAACGAATTTACATTAGAAACGCATTAACGTGGCGTATGGATTAGGACTAAACTAGAACTTAGGCACTAAACCTCCTACATTTTGATTATATTGTACTTATGGAAATATTCAGCTTCTGATTAACATCAACATTAATAATGCTTTTAGACTAATAGAAAATGTATCTCAAGTCACTGGAATTGATGGTACATTGATATTGATCACGTTCTGATAACGATGTAAATTGTGATTTGTGATTGTAATAATTCTTGATTGGATTTACTTTGATAAATTGTCGTAAATTTGGTGATTTGCAGGACATTCACTTTATCATTACATTTTGACATGTTTTACGCCTCTTATCCATTAACGAGAAAATTTAATGCGACAAGTAAGACGATTGTGAAGTGTTTTCCTCTTGTTTTTCTTATAGATTAACGAATTAGTTAATCGTCATCTACAAGATTTTTCATGGAAAATTCCCAACTGATTGTAGTAAATCCAACGATTTATCGTCTGGGTTGCCAACATCCTTCCTGTCAATTAATCAACCTAATGCAGTGTTGAAAATGAACGCAGTTCTATCTATTTTCTTGCTAAAATCTGAATATCCCACAAGTCTAAGAGGCAATTTATGTACAAACAAAATGGCTTAGTGATGTAAAAACAAGTCAAAATAAATGTGTTAACACGACAAAAAGTGTGTACAGGAAGAAGTTTGGTTTAAACATAAAAAATTGCACTACCAACAGGTGCTTGTTTGTTTTATCTTTTGTTACATTATTTGATGGTTGTACTTGTTATCATTACTCTAGTAATAAATTCAATAACGACTGACATAAATTTTCATTAATGGAATTTTAATTATATCACAGGAATTTCATTTAACTTAATCTGTCTTTCAGCTCTTAAAAATAAAGTTATCTTGTCTTTTTCTTATCAAAACAAAATCTAATGACATACTAATGATAATGATTTTATAGCGACAATTTAATTGATTCCAACTTGTCAGACAGTTCAAGGTATTTTTACTAACATAAGTATTTTTACCAAGAAACCACTATAATTCTATTCTACTTTTATGATATTAACGTTTTTGTATACTATAGTATATAATTATTCAAGAAATATTACTTATATGATTATGTTTATAAAAGTTGTTTTCTAATGTGTCTTATTTTGTATATTCTTTATAGTTTATTGTCCAAAAACTAATGTTAATGACCTCCACTAGCCTTGTCTTCTATTAGGATATCAAAATTTCCATAGATTTATTTTTGATAATACCAACATCAAAATAAGCAAAATTTCAATCGTTTTAGTTAGTTTTTTTTTTTTGAGAAAATGCCAACCAAGCCAGAAGAAGAGAGAAGGAATTTACGTGACATGACATGAAAAAGTCAATCACAAATTATCTAAACTATGATCTCATGTATCTCTTATTTAAGGTACAGTAAGTGCTAGTAGGTAAATTAACCTTTGGCATGGATGTTGATGAATCAAGAATAAGTAAAATTATCTTATATAGCCATAAATGTTTGAATGTTATGTTTCTGGAACTACCTCAAGAAAAAATTGTTTGTTCGTAGTCTCGGCTATTTATGTATTTTTCTTCTAAATGTTTTAGCTAACTTAACAGTGAATAGTTTGTTTATAAACTTTGTTCTTTTTATTTATTCTGATTTCAGATAACTATAATATTTGTCTTTTTTCCAGTGTCTGGCTTGTGATTTTCAGTTTCGTGTCAGTTTAATTGCTGATTAAAAACACGCGAAAGTCACATTTGCCGATGTTGCACCGTTAAATGACAATTAGTATCATTGAATTACCTTTGCTTTTATTATAATTCCTAAGTGCTTTGTTGTAAACTTTGACAAAATTCGATTAATAATTTGCATACTAGAATAATTCTACTAAATTCCTGTCTAGGTAGAACAAACTATTCGTTTCAGTAAAGTTGTGATATTACAGATGGATCAATGCACTTGTTGTCTAACTAAATAATACAATTGTCTAATTAAATAATAGATTTCTCAAATAACAAAATCGAGAGTAACTGAAAGTTCAAAACCTTCACTTTTACATCGTATCGATTGAATGAATAGTAAAGTTTGTTTCTGGTTTTCCGTTGGTTTTTGTCTTTAAGTATCAATAACAACACATGCTTTACTATTATTATATTCATAATAAAACAGATCAATATCTAAATTATCAATAAATATTAGAATCATGTAATACTATAGTAGAAACAAATCAAATTATCCTCGATAATACCACAGAGACTCGAATCCGGAACTTCTACTTGCAGGGCAAACAGGTTTCCAATTACACGATAATCAATGGATAGTGAAAATTTGATAGAAATACACAGGCAGTTGACACGATCAGTATTCGCTTCAGATGGTGGGGGTTCCATAACAACACGTATATAGCATATAAGTTGTAGAAGTGGGGACCGTGACGCAATTTTCGACCGATGTAGTTCTTTCAAATGTCTATCCTAATAAGTGGATAATTTCCCAATTCTTACACTTGACAACTATGATGCTCCATGATGTAATCGCAGCACTTCTGCCCGACAAGCTCAAACTTCCGGGTTCGATTCGCAACGGTAGAGTTGAAGGTTTTCAGTCAGTTGCAAAGGAATTATTTTGTCGTTATAGCAGATTGTTTGCGTTTATAGTGATAGAAAAGACGTCATCTTACTACTATTATTGTTGATGTGCCTCTGACAAAAAAAACTTGCACTTGCGGCGCGTTTTTTTATCAATTTCATACCATAGTGCGTTTGTATCGACGTATCTGCGCAGAATACGATTGTATTACGTCTTACAATTAGTTGCGTTTAGCGTGCGTGAAAACGACGTCATGTGCATAGGCCCTAACTAATTCTATCTCTTAAACTGATTCTTGTTAGGCTGTCGTTTTATTACGAAGACTGGTAATCATTACAATGATTTAAAATTACAAATAAACTATCGATTTTCAAAAAAAAGTTCGAAAGAATTAATTAACGAGACTGATTACAGCTGAAACTTCTTCTAGTTAATAAACTCATCTATATAATTGACATGTTAGTTAGTTTGTCGTGATGAATTCATAATTGTGAGATTTAAATTTTAAGTGAAAAACTTTTAATTATGCTCGAGTAATTTTTTTATTTGAAATTAACTGGATAGCTAGAATTAGATAGAAGGAAATATAATTGCATTTAATTATGATGCATATAAATACAAATACAATAAAATCATAATTATTAGCAATTTTAATTCGTTTCTAAGTACTAGTAGATAAAGACAATGTTGTAGTAATTAAAGTAATTTGAATTAATGTTGTTATTGCATTGTACTATTAATTTCAATAATGAAAATTAATAAAATAGATAAAAACTAGTATGAATTGCTCTGTGAGTCAAATTTGTTTACTCGCAATGAATTTTTTTCGGTTTTTTTTTTTTTGAATTCAATAACGATAAGTTCATTTTGTTAGGATAACAAGGAAATCTCCCAGACAGATAGATACCTTCTATTCATTTCTCGGTTAGATAAATGGAAAGAAACCAATAACACGTATATCTTGCTCTAACAGTAAGTTTAAGCGTTTTGCAATTTAATGTCAGAGCGGTGATAAATGTTAGAAAATTAACACTCTTAAAGCTCAACGTTTATCTGCAAATAGAATGTAAAAAAATGTTGATCGGGCTTCATTTTTGTTGTAGGGATAAATAGGAAAAACTCTGTCAGAGTTTAACAAATAGACTTTTTTATAATAAAGGGTTTTATCTTATTAATCCCCTACCTACATTGTTACTTTTAATTCGATGTTAGAGTTAACCCTGGAATGTCTAACAATATCATTCAATAACTAATAGAAACTCAAGAGCTCCATCGATTCATCAACTTGATCAATTTGAATAAACGTTTAGCTAAAACTAGAGACAACTGCAAATCTTGTGCATTGTGATTCTGCATGTTTGCCCATCTTATTAGTGTTAACATCATTATCAAATATTTAACCGGAGACAATAATAGAAAAATCCTCACATATGGGGCTAAGGGTTAATAGTTTACTTGTAATCACAGATGGTTTCTATGATACTATTCCATTAGAAATACATAATCAGTTGACACGGTCAGTGTTTGGATGAGGTGGTGGGGGTTCCATAACAACATGTAAATAGCATATGAGTTGTAGAAGTGGGGACGGTGACGCAGTTTCCGACCGATGTATTTCTTAAACAATTCTACTATACTTGAATTAGGTCAAGTCAAAATAGATCCACTATAAGTATAGGTATTTACAAAAATTGACACATTGGTCTAGATTTTCAAAGAATAGAATCGAGTATGTTATAAGCAATATTGTTCCTAAAGTACGTTTTTTTTTAACACCGATATGCTCTTATTGGTAAAAAAAAATTGAATGATGACTGAGTAAATTAAAAATCGATTTTGGATACAGGTTGCTGTG
>JAZBGY010002501.1:0-10345 GCA_037414755.1 Lydus trimaculatus
GCACAAAGGCTACATGGCTCGTCCAGGCAGCCCTCTCGACCTTTCTACAGTACCAAATAATATGGTGACTTTTCCTTTTAGTTCATTAAGGATATATTTATGTGTATATTGAGTTTTATTTATTTATCTTTGATAGTTCCTTTACAAAAAATCTGTAAACATTGGCTATTTTAAATGCATTTCCAATCAGCAAAAAAATAATGACCTAAATAAACTAGTTTCTTTTTTGTCCGTCAGATGGCGTATTCAAACGCTAGAGTTCCCAATAGCTAAAGTCATGTTAAAAGATCTTTCTGGATAGATGCGCAGTGGACTCTTGGTAAGTGGGGGTAGAAGAAAGTACGTGCAAGTAAACGCCAGACAACAATTTTGAGATTGCAGTGGCGTTCTGTATTAAGAAAGGTTCTATATTACATGTTACAAAAAAAAACTGTGTATGAATAATTAATCTAATTAGATTATCTAGATCTGCAATAGAATAAAATTCAATTATTTATAAATTTATTGTGTGATATTCGTAAAAATATTTTATATGCATATAGAACTTTGCGACAAGTAAATGCGCTTTGTGCCGCCACTGTAGAGTTTTTCCGATAGTAAGCGAGATTTGTCGACCCTATTTCGCAACCTGTGCCAAAAAGATCTTCTAAGACGACTTTAACTATATATATCGTAAAGATCTTCGAAATAGGTACATCACTTGAAAAACAAGCATTAGACAATCTTATGGCTTGCAAATAAGTTGAAGTGAGATAGAAACAAAACACGCGGTCAGATGGTGTTTCTCTCGATCTCACTTCAACTTATGTGAAAGACGTAAGACGGCTGAATGCTTGTTTTTCCCCTATGTACCTATTTCGGAGATTTTACCGATATCTTTGGATAAAATAGACATTGTAAATTTAATGTCTTTAATGTCTTTACTCTTACTATATAGGACTCTAAACGATTTAGGCCTAGGGCGCCATAATTTGAGGGGCTGCAGAATTTAGAAGATGAATATTAACTTTTGAAAGCAACGAAATTTGTAAGGCGCTAAAAATCCAAAATTGAATGAGTTTTCTGTAAATTCTGTAAACAATTTTTATTGTTTTTTCTCTCACTGTTACTACGGGGCAATGTTGAGACATTTAATTTAGGAAGATTATAAGACTGTCCTACTTGTTGTGGTTTCTCCTAGGTTCCTGGATGAACTGTCACCACCTGTATGCAGTCTAACACATTTCATCTAGGAACATAGAAGAAACTATAGGTAATAGGACAGTCTTAAGAGTGTTACAAATATTCCACGAGCTATCTCTTTTCAGTCCAGACGAAGGCTATAAAACTGTCTAGATTCTTCTATGTTCCTAGATGGAATGTCTCAACGTGTATATATTTTTTGACATTATAAGAAGGGCGGCACATCAGAGAAGGCCTAGGGCGGGTTACTCGTTAGTAAACTACAGATTTTTCTCAGTGAATTTCTGGACCGTGTATGGTTGAAGGGGGGTACTCAGAAAATCCTGAAGGCCAGGACTTTACAGTTTTTCTTTAAAAAAATTCCGAAGTGTGTATGGGCCCGTTTATATTAAAGAAATATAAGACTCATTTACGGCCAACTTGACCTTAAGATGAGCTTTAGGCAAGAAAGCTGCAATCATGTATTATGGAGGAGAAATTGAAAAAGGCCTGAAAATAAAGGATTTCATTGGTTAGGTTGACGAGATAGACATTGAATTGGGTGTGTTTCGTGAGTCAAAGGTATGCCGTTGTTTTACTACCCTCCTTGGTTTGAGGGATGCAGTAACGCATGCAACACATCCGTCAAGTGCATGCCTTTGATGCGCTAGGGTAAACACAGCAAATGCGCAAAAATAAGGAATTTCGGCAGTGCACTACGTAATTAACATAATCATTTAATAAACATAGAAGCGTCATAATAATGTTTGTTTATGGATAATTGTTGAATTGCATTTTTAATAATAACAATCAAAAATAATGAAATTTACAACTCAGGTAGCAAAATACAAAAAAAAAAAACAGACACTTTAAAATATGAATTTTATTTAATTTTCCAGGTATTATAAATCACAATTGTCTTTGATTAATTAAATGTTCGTCTTAATTTATAATTAATCCATATCCATAATAATAAATTAATAAAATATAAAAATGGTAAAAATTTGATTAAATCAAATATTGATAATAATTGAATCGAATAAATAATTATATAAATAATTAAAATTGAAATTCCTGTTAATATATTTAAATCATCTTTTATAATTTTCCAATTTTCATCACCAATATATTGACGAAACGTTTTATTTTGATAAAACATTAATATAGAATTTCCACCACCAAATAGTATACAACATATTGTTATTGTAATTTTCGTGATTTTCCATAAGAAAACTAGAAATTTTCATTTTTTCCATAATATAATCCATACTTTATCCCCTAATCGGTGTAACCCACCGCTTAATTGAACGGTAGATGCACCAATTAGTGGACATTCTGTATAAATACCATGGAGTTATAATACATGGACTCCGAATCCCTAAGCTAAACAACGGCGAAGTTTCGTACACACCAAGTTTTAAGGACAGAGAATAGCGCCGGGGCAAGCTGTCTCTTTCTATAGCAGTACAATCTACCGAATTCTACCGAATGTTACCGATTTCATTCCGTACCTAGCAACATTAACTCACGGTCAGTTAGAAAGAATAAGACTTCCCTGGCACAAGCTATCTGTCTTTAAAACTGGTAGGCTACACTCCCCCTAACGCTTTTCGGAGTCCATGTATTATAAGTCCATGATAAATACCCACCTGTACTTAGAGTACAAATCAATAAAGCGATCGTAAATAGATAATTTGGTGTTTTTAATTGTGGAAATCTTAATAATAAAATAATTAATACAAATATAGTCCACATGATTGATGTAAATTGTGGAACAATCAATGTACCAGTTGTCTCATAACTATCCCCATCTTTATAGTGTTTCATCGATATTATATATGGTAATATAGTTATATATAAGATTAAACATAATAAATTTAATGTATTTGTTATTAATAATGGATAAAATTTAATTATTTTCAATGATTTTAAACGATATAAGCCAATACTTTGTTGTCTATCATAAATAATTCGATCTAAAATTGGTGCATTACTATCATCACTACCGTTTTGTGATTGTAAAAGTTTATTCACTGGATATACTTCGATATTATCATCATCATCATCTAATCTATGACTACTATTATCACTTTCTATATCGCTTGATGATTGTTGATTTTGTTGTACAAAATTTTCCAATTCAATTTGTTCATGTTGTTGTTGTTTTGTAATTAAATTTAAATTCGGATCTAATATTACAATAATTATTAATAAATTTATACAACAACAACCCCATATCAATTGTGTAATAAATGGCCCAAAATTATCATTTATATAATGTAAAATTATTGATATTATTCCATAAGATATCAATTTTGGTAATTGTAAAATTAATGTTGATAGATTTGTATTAATATTGATGGTATTTTTATAATAAAATTGTAATTTTGATGATAATACACCAGAAAATATGCCTACAATATGGAAAATTGTAATAAGTACATTGTATAACGAGTAGCACATTTTTCCTCCAATCAAACGGAATAAGTTGTGGCTAGAGTAATGCCGCACTTTTCGGGCTGAGAGGGGAAATCGCTCGTTTTCGTACCTGCCCTTGAGGCGGCTGCGGTTTGCATAATTGCCAATAGTATTCAACTTTCAGCCATGATTGTTTAGAATGACATTCAGTAGCGCCGAGAATAGACTTTAAATTTGTTTATAAATACGAAATTAAAACAATTTATTATTAATTGAAAGTATCATACAATAATTAATTAATTAACATCTATTATTGTATGATACTTTCAATTAATAATAAATTGTTTTAATTTCGTATTTATTTGTATGTAAATTTTTAAAATTTTATTGACGCCACTGATTGTTTTTTTAGCCCCGCCCATAGTTAAGATTTCAATACTATTGGCAATTATCAAAAATTCGTCAGGGGAAGCGATATCCCCCCCACAGCACATTAGGATCAATGCGATCTCTAGTACGAATCAGCTACTAACGCTATTTTTGCTAATGGTTCAATATGTAGGACTACAATCGTTATGATCCTTCATTATCGGCTTACCGTGAAATATTGAACTATATGTAGGACTGGTAGGATGGTGTAGGACTATCAGACCAGCCTATAGCGGCCATCCTCATCCTACATCCTTCTAGTGCGTTGTTGCGTCTCCTACAAGTCCTACAAACAGTACAAGGTATCGATGGATAGCTTTTTAATACTACAGGAAAGTACAAAGAGGACTGGTCAGAACAGCTAGTTGGATTGCTTGCGTCAGTGTCGGATCAGCTGTTAGACAGAGTGGGCGGCAGCCTATGGGCCCCATGCCTTTTCTATGCCCCACCAACTACTATTGATTTGATTTTGACTGAAATTTACAGTCAAACTTTTACATCCTTCCAAAAGACAGTGGTGGACAATTTTTACCCCTATAATCATACCTTTATTTGTCAAGTACTTCTCCGCTGCAGTTGAGGTTCAGGTCGTAAAACATTTACATTTTTTTTGTGGAACTAGTCTTGGTTGCCATTGGAAACGGACGTGAAAGTAGTTTTACGGCCGCTATCTACTATGAAATGAATAAAAGAACAACGTGTCAAATGATTCGACATTTTCGGAAAATTTTAAACTAACAATAAGATTTTTCCGAATTATTCACGGTGGCATAAAAGAATGTTGTAAGTAGGTATACACTTCGGCTGTGAAATGCATTCAGCCATTTCGATATTGCTGGCCGATGCCGCAATTTTCTCTTGGTACATTTCTCATCGTCAGTCTAGTACCTAATTGAATCTTGACACAAACCTAACAACATTTAATTTACCAACTTTACGGAAGGGAATTATATAGCTATTAATGTTTGTTTTGTAAATAAAATATTGGTTTATTAAAATTGCGGATTGATAAAATTAGAAGTTCCACAAGGGTTAATCCGGCACTGCCTTGCGTGAACGTGAGTGGTTGCACGTATCCGACTGTAGTCCTTCAACTTAATCCTACAGATATGCCTGTGGATGCCTAGCTTTATCATGGAGTTATTGCTACGCGGAAAAAATGAAAGTGTGCACCCACGATCGGAGAAAAAAATTTGTTAAAATATAAACAATAATAATAATAATAATATTAATAATGACCACCACAAATTCCGTATAATAAACATTGAGCTGTTAAATTTTGTAAAAGTCCAGACGACATAATCGATATTGTTAATCCAATTGTTGATATAATTAATTCATTTTTTCTCAATTTTAATTTCACATTATTATTTTGATAAAATTGTTTACAATAAGATTTCATCCAAGGATCTGTAAATTTAATAAATATAAAAAAAAAATTAAATAAACAATAATAAACAATAATATTAATATAACAAACATGTAATATTTGAAAAACAGATGTAAAATATAACTGGCCATAAAGCATCTTGTCTTGTAAAATATTCTTTCATTACGAATCCACTATAGAAAATTCCGTAACAAAAAACATTCGATATTACAAATATCTGAAAAAGTAGGTAGGTTATACAGTATACTGTAACTAAATAGGCCCATAGGAGAAAGCATTAGCATCGCCCACTTTCATATCTTTCATATGAATTACTTTATACAGCATGTATTTTGATCTTTGTCTGACGGTTCATTTTGTAATGCTCCTCATACTCCTGACAAGAACAGGAAATATTTTCCTGGTAGATATTCTAAGACCCAGCTAAAGATAGGTCCAGTTTCTCTTTATTTCGTTCTCATATAAAAGATATGAGAGTGGATGGAATTGATGCTTTCTCCTATGTGCCTATTTTGTTGTACTATATTGTACACGACAATTTATCGTCAGACTGTTTATTTAATTTTTGTTTAATGAAAAATTTAAAAATAATTGTTTGAAGTATTTAATTTGGGATTAAGCTTTTTTCATTTTTAGTTTCTTAGAATCATTTATACTTAAATACAACTGAAATTACACTATTATTAAAATTGAAATCCTTAAGCAAATATTAATTTATTTCGATTTTTTCTTGCCAAAAAACATTTATCTCAACGTAAATTTTATTACAATTTAATTTAATTTACCTCAACCATTACAATTGTTGTTGCTACTTTCCATTTTGTTAATTTTGCAGATTCACGTTGATGATGATGATTAAATCTCTCAACCATTATTAAAAATGCCACAAACTTAACAAAAATACACCAGAATCTCTCAGAATAATCAGAATTATCTAGTACTTTTTCTATAAATTTATCGAATTATTATCATCTATCTTCCGTCGTATTTTCGTTAACTATACACAAAACGTTATTATAATTTAATATTTAATTTAATACTACCTTTTTTACAAATTTTTGTTTACATTAAAATGGAGATGGTGAATTTTAAATTTGCCGCCATTTTTGTAGTATATCGTAACAATTGCGTTGTTGCCAATGTTAACTTACTTTTCATATGTATTTCTTCCTCATAATTTTATTTAAAAAAAATCAGTAGTTGTTATGGATTATCTGTATATAATAAATAATGATTATCTACCTAAATTACTAGATCATGTTGTTTTAAATAAACTATTTTTGTTTATTTATATGTAATTAAAACAAATGAAACAACGATATCAAAGATTGTAGAGAAATCTTGTGAGGGGGTATAGCTCAGTGGTAGAGCATTCGACTGCAGATCGAGAGGTCCCCGGTTCAAACCCGGGTGCCCCCTGTGACGAGCTTTTTTTTAGTCTTTTTTAAAATTTTTTCAACCCTAATTATTCTTCTATCGAGTTAATATTTATGTGATAACAATTTAATGTTTTTTTATTGCACTTTATTTGTAATTGTTAATGTATAAGATCAAAAATTATATACATATAATAAAATTTTGTTTAAACAATTGACTGTAAAATTGTTAATAGACGTATTCAAATCAATTTCGTAACAATATAATGATTTATCGTTTATTATTATTGTTTAATGTTTATTTTTTACTATTTATTCAATGAATTTCAATTAGCGCAAAATATTTCAGCATTCCAATTTAATAAGAACTTAAGTATTGGGATACTCTTATATTATTATTGGCTTTTATATTTAAATAAAACACATACAGAAACATTGTTTAATTTTTATTATTTATTGATAATAATTAATACCTAATAAAATTGATGTTATTATTATTAATGTTAAAAATATTATTATAATAATTGTAAAATTGTTAAAATTTTATGATAACCCGTTAATAGTTACGACATAGACATATTTATCGCATTCTTTTTTTTTTCATGGAATTCTATCGGGATGTATTTAAAATTGATAAAAGATGATCTTGTTTTAACTAATAATAAATCACCACATATTTTCACTTGTTAGTCGTAAATCAACATGTTTGCACGTAATTCCCGTTTAATTCTTCTCTTTGCAATCCTCATCATTCCAGTAGTAAGTGTTATATATCTATATATATATATATCTACAGACTTGGTGTTTCTAATATGAACATAGCAAAAATACCATCACCATTTGCATGTTGTCGATAGCTAGAATTCTTAGATGTCTCATCGCTTATTTTCTGTTTATCTTATTCTAACTTCTACAAAACCGCTAATAGTTGTTCGTATTAGAAACACCAAGTCTGTATATGCATACATACCGGGAAAATCTTCATAAACAGTTTTACGTTTTTCACATATAAGTTGAAGTGAGATTGAGAGACCGCCTGTTATCGCTCGATCGCACTTCAACTTATGTGAAAAATGTAAGACTGGTTAATGCTTGTTTCTCCCTAATATACCTATAATGGAGATTTCTTCGGTATATATATTTTTAAATAATTTGTAATCATGATGTCTATTTTATAGTTGAATGCAAATAATGAATTGGAGAATTCTTCATGTGGTCCAAAAGCATTTATCTGTGTCAATAGAACAATGTTTTATCAATGTGTTAAAACACGAATTGGTAATATTGTTATGGGGAAATTACAAAAATGTCCAGACAATCTAATATGCGACAATAAGAATGAATGGGAATGTGAAGAACCAGATATATAATTGATATTTTCTTCTTAAATAGCAAATTTTGTAGTGGAATTTTTATGTCACATTGATGAACTTAAATTTAAGGAAAAATATATATGCAATTTATGTAAATATACGTCATTTTTGCTTAAAATCTACTGAATGCGTTTCATTCTCTCAGAATTTCTTTCTTTTTTTTTTTTGTTTTTTTGTTACTATACTTAAGTTAACTAACAATAGGTAGGTATATATTTGTTACTTAGATATAATAAATAAATGCGAAATACAGTAGCCTTTATCAAAAAAACATGTGATAATCATTTGTTTTAACAGTAAAGTTATTGTTTAATTAATACTTAAGAAAGAAACAATAGTCCATGTTGGCACTAGGTGGGGAAAAAGTAATCGTAATAATAATAATAATACTAATCAAAACATAAAAAGATCTATAGAAATTTTATATGAAACAGTTTCAGTGTAATGAGTACCGTGGAAAGATGAAATTCATTTATGTGATTCTGCTATATCATGTAGTAAGTAAAGAATTTAATGCTTAATTGAAATTGGCTAGATAGATGTTATATAATGGTAAACGCTTATTTATATTTTATTTTTGAAAGGTATGCAACCACGGTATTATTACTCAGGAAATTAAAGATTGTGATAATAAACATTTTCAATGTTATAATGAGACATCATTTTATAAATGTATCCAAACTGAGAATAATTCCACAATACGATTAGATGAAATTAAACATTGCCCACCAGGTTTGACTTGTAATGGAAGCTCTTCAATTGAATGTGAAGAAAATTTACAAAGTCAAAAACGCATCCATATTTCCGATTATGGAAATAATGATAATGATGACGATGAAGATAATCAAAATTTTCTTAAATGGTTGTCGGGTTATTTCACATTTGAAGAAGAACCAAGACAACCAACAGAACATTTAGAAACATACGCAACTAAGGACTTATCTACTTTATCATTACTAGTTAAACCATACATTGACTGTCATAATAGGAGTTTTTTGTGTTATGATGAAACACGATTTTATCAGTGTGTTGAAATGGGTAATAGCACAATGGCCATTGGTGAATTACAAAAATGTCCACCTGGATTAATATGTATTAATCAAACAGACTTAGAATGTGTGGAACCATGGCCTTATACAGATACGACTTCGACTACCCAAAAAATCACAACAACAACACAAGCATCGTTTACAACCGTAACTAAACGACCAACTAATGGTCATACGAAATCAACATCAGAAAGTGGCATGACTACTTCTAGTACATCTGTAACAGAAGAGTCGACATCACCACCGATGACAGAATCAACATCAAAAAGTGGCGTGACTACATCTGAAGTAACGACCGGGAGTACAAGTGTTCCAAGCGGCAGCACTGGCACGTCGTTCACAGAATCCACTGAATCGTCAGAACTAACAACTGAAAGTACAAGTGTTCCAAGCGGCAGCACTGGTACATGGTCCACGGAAACCACTGAATCGTCAGAAGTAACAACTGAAAGTACAAGTGGTCCAAGCGGCAGCACTGGTACATGGTCCACAGAAACCACTGAATCGTCTGAAGTAACAACTGAAAGTACAAGTGTTCCAAGCGGCAGCACCGGTGCATCGTCCACAGAAACCACTGAATCGTCTGAAGTAACAACTGAAAGTACAAGTGGTCCAAGCGGCAGCACTGGTGCATCGTCCACAGAAACTACTGAATCGTCTGCAGTAACATCTGAAAGTACAAGTGTTCCAAGCGGCAGCACTGGTACATGGTCCACAGAAACCACTGAATCGTCAGAAGTAACAACTGAAAGTACAAGTGTTCCAAGCGGCAGCACTGGCTCATCGTCCACAGAAACCACTGAATCGTCTGAAGTAACAACTGAAAGTACAAGTGTTCCAAGCGGCAGCACAGGTGCATCGTCCACAGAATCCACTGAATCGTCAGAAGTAACAACTGAAAGTACAAGTGGTCCAAGCGGCAGCACAGGTGCATCGTCCACAGAAACCACTGAATCGTCTAAAGTAACAACTGAAAGTACAAGTGTTCCAAGCGGCAGCACTGGCTCATCGTCCACAGAATCCACTGAATCGTCTAAAGTAACAACTGAAAGTACAAGTGTTCCAAGCGGCAGCACTGGTACATGGTCCACGGAAACCACTGAATCGTCTGAAGTAACAACTGAAAGTACAAGTGGTCCAAGCGGCAGC
>JAZBGY010002502.1:0-10340 GCA_037414755.1 Lydus trimaculatus
GTATATATAAATATATATTGGTTGTAAAATAAATTTTCTGCGCCGCTTGTTCAAATATTGATTTTGGGTTGGAACAGCTCAGAAATTTTCTATGTGTATATATATATGTGTGTATGTTGTGTGTGTGTGTGTGGATGGATGGATTTTTCTCTGTATGTGTTTGTCGTCTATGTTGAGAAAATTGTGTAGCCTGGATTTCACATCAATGCACGGCATGTGAATATCTGGAAAAGATATGAAAGATTTTTTTTAAAACAAAAATAATTGAAAAATTAATGTATGTGTGTGTGTATGTGTAAATATTGATTATTAAAATATTATTCAACATTATGCAGTGGCTAATTGATGAATTATTTGTTTTAAAGATGAATATTTAAAGGAAATCCTCGTATTGAAGCGGAAATAAAATCATTACAAATTCTCTACATGTGTGTGTATGTGTTGTTTTATTGTTAATTTATCATTTAAAACAATAATAAACAAAGTGTTTATGAACTGTGATGAATCATTAACTTCCCCTATTAATTTGAATAGTCCATAGGGAGATTATTGTGTGTTGTTGATTCAATTTTTAATTTTATTTAAACACGTTAGTCTCATTTAATTAGAATTCAAAAAAAAAAAAAATCGTAGATTTGTTAATTTAATTAAAAATTTAATTGATAAATGGAAATTATTGTTGTTGTATAAAAGAAATGACCAGTTTGGCACTGACATTAGATAATGTGGATGTGAGTGAAAATACAGAACAAATTAGTAAATTATTTCCAAAGTGTCGTCCTAGAAGTGATATTAATTTAAATCCAATCATTATTAGTGAACATGAAAATGATTGTATTGAAAATAACACAAATACTGTCATGAATATCGACAGCGATAATGACAGGTAAATCAATTAAAAATTTTGCATTAAAATATTAATCAAAATTAAATTTATCCACCCAACAACTTCATTGATTTATTAGAATTATTGCTAAATTAGTAATGTTTTTTATGAATCATCTACTATAATAGACCCGAAGATTGCAATTTCCGCAAAAAAATCGATCATACAAGTTACCATAATTGTTTAATTTAAAATACATTAGTTTCTTTTAACATAAATCTCTATAGAAAATAGTTGTATAATCAATATTTCAGTCAAATTGCTTTGATATTTGCAAAATTTCTCCATACACATTCATTTCCTTATAGACGATAATTTGAAGGTGACCTAAAGGAAATTTTTAATATTTTGAAATTGTTGTGTGGTAAATTTTTGTTATATCGTGTTTATAAACGTTAAACTGTACTTTTTACAACAACAACAACAACAATCTTGTAATATATCCAGATGGATGGGCGACAGTTCCTGTAACATCAGTAGAGATAGTAATAGTCAACTACATTCAACTGATGATGAAGATGTAATTGTTGATCGTGAACATTCAGGAGGAACGTACAAATTACGTGACTCCAGGTATCTATTGCGATTAATAAATGTTGTGTTTCGATTTATTTTCTCGATTATTTCTTTTAATTTTCTGTAATTTTCATTGTTGTATTAATAATTGAATTATCGAATTTTATTTGATATAATTTTTTGTCTTTAATAGAATCATTGAAATTGCTGGTGGTCGTGAATTATATTCACAAAGTCGTAGTAAAGCATTAAGAAAATCACGTAATAATACAATAATTGGTGATGATGGTGAAAAGAAAACACAAAAATCACCAATGAGACAAGGTGTATGGGAATTACGTGGACGTAATAATGAACCAAAGAAATTAAAAAATACACGTGAATATACAGAAACAATATTTTCATCAGAAATTTGTTCAACACAACCATCACAACAACAACAACAACAAGATGATGATGATAATAATGATATTGATAATAAAATAATAACAAATACATTAAATATGACATTTCCTGGTGAAGTTGTTGTATTTGATGATATTGGTGAAAATTGGAATATTGATGATAATAAAAAATATATAAATAATGATAATACAACAACAACAACAACAACAACAACAACAACAAATAACACTGCCACAACAAATATATTTAATTCAAGTGATACATCTGATAGTGAAAAAGTTACCAAAATTATAGGAAATTTACCAATTGCTGTATATGAAGGATCACCAAGAAGATACGGTATTAGACAAATGGATAATAATTGTAGTACACATCCACAACTTCCTAGTGCACAAAGTTTATTAGCATCACCTAGTGTATATCCACCACGTCCTGGTTTTCCACAAAGAGTCGTATGCACACCTAGTCCAAACGAGAACGATATCAGTCCTACGATCGAAAACAACATATTTAATGTAAGTGATTTTATTTTTAGCAGTATTTAAAAAATAACAATTTAATCATTTAAATAAGATAACGATAAAAGACCTATAATTTTATTATTGATAACACTTTAATGATCATATTAAAAGTTCATTTTACAGAAGAAACCGTCACCAACTCCTTCAACAACAACAATAACACCACCAACAACAGCAATAACAACAACAACAACAGCTACAACAACAACAACATCAACATTTGATTATTTATACGAATTTTCTGAAACACGTAAAGTATTAGAAGAATTCTTTAAATGTCCACCACCAGATGAAGAGAATCGTTTAGAAGTTGAATTTCAAGATTTAGAATATGAATTACGTCGTCAAAATAATAATAGTAGTGGTGGTGATTCTGGTAATTCATATGTTGGACAAAGATTAGCAAAAGGACGTGAACAAAATGAATTTTGTATGCGTATTGATTCACCTAGAAAATGTTTTAATAATAATACAAATATTACAACATTACAACAAGTAATTAAACAATAAAAAAAAACAATTTTAATTATAATTAATTAATTATTAATTAATTTATTAATAGGAACAAGATATAACGGAACATGAGAATAATTTCTTAGATTTATCAATTGGTACAGGTTCTAGTGGTGATTTAGGTGAAACAGAAGTTGGATTACAAGTTGGTCATAGTAGAAATTTTACATTATCACCAGAAACAACTGATTGTGATTCAAATTGTGGTGATTTAGATAGTGAAGTATCATTAATGTTAATGGAAAATGAATTAGGACCATCTAGTGGTCTATTAGGTTAATAATTTAAAATAAATTAACAATTTCACAAAACAAAAACAAATATATAACAAATTTTAGGATCAAATAATGATTTAGCTGTACCAAGTGATTCATTACGCTTATATTCTAGTATGCCTGTACTTGAAGATGGTTTATCATCTGGACATGCTAGCGATACTGATAATAATAATCCAACTGTTATGTTAATGAAACGCCAAATAACAGAAATTGAACGTGAAATCAATCAAGGTATATGTAAACCAAAGGCAAATAATAACAATAATAACAACAACAATAACAACAACAATAATAATAATAATAATAACAATAATACGAATAATAAAAATCACGAAAATGGTTTATCACCAAATAAAGATTGTATTAGTACATCATCAAATGATATAAATGGTTGTGTTAATAATTTTGAAGAACCGCATATTTTTGAAAAAATTGATTCTTTAGGTAGAATTTTTATTAAAATTTTCTAATAATTTTTTTTTTATAATATAATTTTAAATTAATAGAAAAAACACCACCACCACCAGCACCGGCACCACATCGTTTAATACAAAATGATAAATCAACAAATGATGTTGAAGCTGCTATTAAAGATATTCGTTTAACATTACAACGAACAAAAACATTACCATTAAAATGTCATCCAGAAGAAGAATCTGAAGAAAATACAGTTAGTCCAATATGGGTACCAAGACAACGTGGTTTATCTGCAACTAGTGGTGATTCAGATCGTAAAGTTAATAGTGGTGGTGAAGAAGGTAATTAAATTATTTAATTATAATTTATAAGGAAATTTTAAAAATTAATTATAATTATAGAGGAGAATGATACTGATTTGGAAACTGATAGATTATTGGGTCAACAAAGGACTGACGATCAAGGCTTTTATGATGATAAGGTGTGTATTATTGCTGTTTATTTTCATTAATTTTCTAATAATCGTCGTCATTTAATTCCTATCATTTATCATTAAATTTTTAGTTTATCATCATAAGTAAAATTCGTTCTTTTTTACCAAAAAAAAAAATTAAAAAAAATTATTAAATAATTAAAAAAGGTCGGTATTAATTTTTATTCCCATTTTTAGTAGAACGATTTTCAACACAACAGTTTCCTTCAATTAAAAGTCACCACTACTATCTTCACTAATATATTTCAAGGTAGTCTCGCATTCATTATCGAAACCCCTATTATCAAGATTTGATTAACCTTATTTTCAATAAAATAAAATCAATTTATAGAGAATTTGCATGTAAATTGAGTTGTTGTTGTTTTTTCTTTCTAAAATATCTAATGAGGTGATGTTTTTGTTTATTTTCAAATAAATAAATTCTCGAATTTTTTAAAAAACAATTATAGTTTATTTAAAATAAAATGAATTTATAAATAATTAAAAGACAAATTTAATTTAGGTATGTATTATTTATATTAATAGGGTTGGAGAAAACCTAAAAGTCGGACAATAATGCCTTCACATAGTCATTCTAATCCTAAACAAATGTTAAATGCAATGGATGAAGGAACATTACCTTTAGTACCTTCTGAACCTAATATAACAAATCCTTCCTCACCTACAGCTGTATCTGATAAAAGCCAGTCGCCTCAAAGTCAAAAAGGATCTGTATCATCAAACAAAATAAAAAAGGTGTGAGAATGGGCATGCAATAGATTCTTCTAGTTATTATTATTTTATTTTATTAGTCTCAAAGAAAAGCTTGTATACATAAATATATATAAAAAAAAAGATCTTTCTATAACACTAACCCAATTACAACAATTTTTATAATTTACAACATTTACGTAATCATACTAACGTTTACCTACAAACATACTCTAATTATTCATTAGAAATTGCATGAATTTTATTTAAATTAATTAACAATAATAAATAAACCATTGAAAAACACGTTTAAATTTTATTTCTAATTATAAATAAATAAATAAACAACCACAAGTTGAAAATCGTCGTGTTTTTCACTGGTGTTAAATAATTAAAATAAAACAATATAAACAAAAAAAACCAATACGTTAAAGATGAACAACATTTACGATTTTAATGCTTCATGACATGTAAATAGCGTTATTTTATTTCACAAAAACTAATATTTAATAATTGAAATTATTTGAAAACATCTTTATTTACAGGAGAAAGATAATAAAAAGAAAGGCCGTAATAAAGAAGGTGAGTATTATTGTTATTGTTTCAATTTTAATTTAATTTAATTATTTATAAAAAAAAATAAATTTATTTAAATTTGCAATACAATTTGGAAATCTAATTGGTAAGTATTAATAATTTGTGGGGCCAGAGGGATAGGGCGACAAGCTTTTACAAACAATCACAATAAACACAAATTCGATTATTCACAATTGCGTTTTTTTTTTAGTTTTATTTTGTTATTGTTTAAATTTATATTTCAGATGTTATTCAACGTTCAGTCTTAATAGAAGGTGTACTATTTCGGGCAAGATATTTAGGATCAACTCAATTAGTTTGTGAAGGACAACCAACAAAAACAACAAGAATGATGCAAGCTGAAGAAGCTGTATCAAGGATAAAGGTAATGCATGTTAAAAAAAATTAATTACCTCTACCTATAATTATAATTTTGTATGCACTAACACTGAAGATTTATTTATTTTATTTTTCTTAAATAAAACCTGGTGTCTCATATAATTGTACATTTTCATTTGCATAAAATCTGTATTTATGAAAATATAAATAAATTTAATTATAAACAACAATTATCAAATGATATAAACATTGTGTATTATATAAAATTAGTTATCAAGAGGATAATTATTTAAATTAAAAGGCATGAATGGGAATTGAATATATAAAACGGCATGTCTTTAGAATACCAGCACGGATGGAGTTTTGCCCTTTTTAGTATTTATGTTTTGTTTTTTTTTTGTTTTTTTGATAAATAAACAAAAATTAGACTGGGTGGTTATTATTAAAATTGGATTAAAATAGCTATTGAACCCTTCTTCCTCCACTTTCGACTTCGCCAGTGCCATGGTGCACGCTTAATGTGCTCTCTATTTGGTTGGTTGCCTGCTACATGTCTGATATTTGGATATCACATTGTCGCACCCCCTATCTTTCCATTATTATTATTATTATTATTATTATTATTTTATTTTTGTGCTTTCGGTGTTTATTATTATTTTGATTAAATTTTGTACATATAGACAGTTTTGCACATTTAAGGTCATTATGCTGAATATCTTTTTCATTTTTTTTTTTGGATAATTTTTTGTTCATCAATTCCTAATCATAATGACCGTATAAATTTATGTTCATACTTAATATTAGAAAAACGATTTATTAGAAATATTAGGAATTTGAACGTAGTGAAATCAGATATTCCAAAAAAAACATCAACACACCAAAAAAAATGTGCCAAATAGATTGATTGTGTTAATTGATAGTATAAAGGCCGGCACATGACAGGCTAAAATTGCAGGAGGCACCCAACCAAATGATACAAAATTATGGCCATCAATATGATCACTCGAGCAGTCCTGACAGTGTTAGTTTTGATGATGAATCAACTGTTGAACCAGATACATCACAGCCTATAACAGAAAACGTTGTTCAACCTGTACCAACGGGTGAGCTTTTCAAAACATTGCTATTTTGTTATCTATCGATGTTGTTTATCCTTTAAATTATTATTATTATTTATTTATTTTTTAATTATTATATCCAACAAAATTGCAATGCTTGAAAAGTAATTCTGTAGAAGGACCTCGGGTATTCAACACAAATCCTCTACCACTGGGAGTAGGTGCTACTGGAACAGTATTTCGGCTACATTTTCTTGGTTCGGTTGAGGTTGATGAGGAAGGGGGGCGGAAACGACGAAAACGTCTCAAGAAAAATATGGTTGAAGTTGCTGTTACAAAAATTAAGGTCTGTTTAATTATTAATTAAAACAAAAAAAAAAAACAATAAAGAATTTATGTAAATGAAAATATTACAAAATCCCAAAGCCTGTGGTTTATTTCAACTAATCGGCATAGATTTAACATTAACTAACAATTATATGGGAAATTTTGGTGGATTATAGGGCAGTTTTTCGTCTTTAATTGTTTTGTTTGAAAATTTGTCCTGTAATTGTGTGACCACCAGGTAGAGGGTTTATTATTAAAGTCGGCTAGTCTTAACACTTCATCCCTTTATTTTCATGTATTTGTACTAAAATTTATTTACATTCCATTGCTGCTTGTTTGGCTGCATTAGGCGTTGGTAAGATTACAATACATACATTTATAATATTTCATTAAAATACTTTTTTTTTTAAATGTGTTTAAATGTAGGCTCCTGATGGTGAAACACAACCAAGCACTGAAGTTGATCTATTTATATCAACTGAAAAAATAATGGTTTTAAATACAGATTTAAAAGAAATCATGATGGATCATGCATTAAGAACAATATCATATATAGCTGATATAGGTGATTTAGTTGTATTAATGGCACGTAGACGTTTTGTACCACATGAAATGGAGGATGCACCAAAAATAAATCGTACACCAAAAATGATATGTCATGTATTTGAAAGTGAAGAAGCCCAATTTATTGCTCAATCAATTGGTCAAGCATTTCAAGTTGCTTATATGGAATTTCTTAAAGCAAATGGTATTGAAGATCATAGTTTTGTTAAAGAAATGGATTATCAAGAAGTATTAAATTCACAAGAAATATTCGGTGATGAATTACAAATGTTTGCTAAAAAAGAAATGCAAAAAGAGGTTGAAAAAATGGTTTCTATTAATCAATAAATCAATTTAGATCGATTTTTAATAAATATTTTAGGTTGTTGTACCAAAAGCAAAAGGTGAAATATTAGGTGTTGTTATTGTTGAATCTGGATGGGGTTCTATGTTACCAACTGTTGTTATTGCAAATTTAGCACCATCTGGTGCAGCGGCTAGATGTGGTCAACTAAATATTGGTGATCAAATAATTGCAATAAATGGTGTTAGTTTAGTTGGTTTACCATTATCAACATGTCAAACATATATTAAAAATTCAAAAAATCAAACTGTTGTTAAATTAACTGTTGTTCCTTGTGCTCCAGTAGTTGAAGTTAAAATAAAAAGACCAGATACAAAATATCAATTAGGATTTAGTGTTCAAAATGGAGTTGTAAGTTCGATTTGTTTCAAAAATAATAAATTAAAATTAATATTTTTTAAATTACAGATTTGTAGTTTATTGAGAGGTGGTATTGCTGAAAGAGGTGGAGTACGTGTTGGTCATCGTATAATTGAAATTAACAATCAAAGTGTTGTTGCTGTACCACATGAGAAAATTGTTAATCTTCTTGCAACATCTGTTGGTGAAGTAAATCAATTCTAAATAATAATAACAATAAAATTAAATCTAATATTATTAACATTATATTTCAATTTTAATTAGATATTAATGAAAACAATGCCAACATCAATGTTTCGATTATTAACTGGTCAAGAGAATCCTGTTTACATTTAAATTGTGGAACAAAGAAGGTCTGAAAGTGCCTACTCGTAGTTGATATTTTGAACTCTAAAAATCGTGAATTGTTTTACGTATACCTTTAATTTTGTTATATAATTTATCTCTCTATCTCTCTATATATATATATATTATATATTGTATACACATGATTATATTTTATTTGTGATCGTGCTTGAGTCGCAGATCAATATATTTTTTAATTGTTAGTTAATAAGTTCTACAGACTGAAGACAATACAAGCAAAGACCTGCGCTCTGCACAATTGCGCTGAGCTTAAACGTGATAGATCATATCTGCTTTGTCGCATATTTACTCTTAATTTTATTTGTTGTGAATGTGGAAATATTAATTTAAATTTTTCTTAAAAAAAAAATTATTAAAATAAACCAAAGACTGGTTGGCTTAATTGAATTTCTCATATTCATAAACCATAATAGTATAATCTATGATAGTTTATGAAAATGTTATGTTCCTTTTATGACCTGTATATTATTTATTATTGTAATAATTTATCATAAGGAAAGAAAGAGCTATTCACACTAACCAAACTTTCTAAAATTATGAGAATTTAATTAATTAATTAATTAAAAAAAAATACAATGCTGGCTCAAATCAATGTAGCATTATCTAGTCAGCATCAATAGAATATCATTTATCTCTGTGTCTGTGTTTTATTTTTCTAAAATAGTGTAGTAGACCATCTCTTCCAATGCTTTAAATTATAAACAATTAATAAATTTCGAATTGCTTGTTAAAGAAGGTCTATTACTGGTATATATTATATTGTAAAATATTTTTTAATTTATAAGAAAAAAAAAAGACTTTACTGTTGTTCATTTAATAGCCACCGTATAGTAATTCTTTTAATGTTTATTATTTAATAAATAAATAAATAAATAAATACGATACCACCTAGTCCTAAAAATTTGTAATAGATCTGATCATATCAAAGACTAATCATGACTTGTTTTTTTATTTTTTTTTATTTAATTATTTTTGTTTTTGTTTTATCCTGCAATTTAACTTATGTGTAAGAAATATGTACAAAATAATAACATTAACGCATTAATGTGAATATGTTTGATTTAAACCCGATTTGATGATGGAAAAATTCGAAAAATTTACTGGAAATCATTTATTTTTAAAAAAGCATTATTTACATCAAAAAACTACATACACAATATATCCAACTTTCAAGAGTGCAACTAAGCAGGAATAATTTGTTGCTAAGTTGTACACAAAGGTGAAGCGGTTTATTATTATTATTATTACTATTAACAATAATAATAATAATTTGTTTGGTAAATAAATATTGTGAATTTATTTGAAATAAAAGAATTCTTTTATTATTATTATCATTATTATTATCATCTTTGAAGAGACAAATGAAAACAATTTTGATCTTCATCTTAAATAATATGGGTAGAACATTATAAATTAACAATAATTCTAAGATATTTGGATGTAATTGTGCCTCACACAGCACGGATTCATGGTCAAAATAACATAATTCTACTTTAATTAGGCTCGAATTAAACGATTATTTATGTTTGTTGGTTATTTGACCCTACGAAATTTTTGATTAGAATTAATTGAAAAGGAAAAATTAGAATATTTGTTTGCATATTGCTACAATGCTGTGTGAGGTTGTTTTTTTTGTTTTTTTTTAAATGAATTTAATTGTCCATAGCGTATCTACGGGTCCATTCTTT
>JAZBGY010002503.1:0-10336 GCA_037414755.1 Lydus trimaculatus
CACAACACCGGCAAAATGGCTGCCCCCATGCCGTTCCATCAATATTGGATGCGCAGTGGTCTAAACGTATTCTCCCTACTCCATATCTCTGGTCTTGACTTAATGACAGCGCCATCTTATCGGCATATATCTGAATTTTTATCGGGGGCGCGATACACGTTGTAATTATAGAAAAATGGAAAATATAATGAACATTAAAAGGACTAAAAATATAAGAAAAAATCAAAATTACAAACAAAAAGAAACGACATTGAACATTGAAAGAAATAAAAATGTAAGAAAACATCAAAATTATAAACAAAAGGAGACGAAATTAAATGTTGAAATAAATAGAAACATGCGAAACAACCCAGATTGTCCCAGATTACATGAAATACGAAGATATTAGTAATAATATGCAGAGTTTACGCAATAGTAACAAAATTTTGGAAAATGAAATACTAAATAATGTCCTTAAAGTCAAATCATTTAACAGAATTATTGCTTTTAAAGAAAAAAACTTTGGAGCAAATTCAAAAAAATAAAATAAAATAATGCCTAAAAAAATTACCTAAACTCAAATGCAATTAAACAAAACAATAAAACAATTCAGCAATTAATAAAAAAACTAATAATTATAAAATACGTGAAAGAAAAAAATTACGCTGTGCAGTCGGATTCTACGAAAAAATAAATCTTATAAACCTAGAGAAAATAAAAATAAACAAATAATAAACTTGAAGAGAAAATATCAATTAAAAGCACGACCATTAAATACTAAAAGTCGTCAAAAGCTTAGAAATATTGATTTTTTCAAATAACAAATGATATTCTAGCGAAATTGGAATTAAAGTTCATTTAAGAACAGGCTGAAACCCGATCACTTATATGCTGCTATTGTGAAGGTTTATATTTCTGAAGATCTATTGTAAAATACAATAGAATGAAAGTAAAATAAATTCTCTAGACCCAAATTTACTATCTAAAGTTAATAGCACTGATTCTGGATTCATATGTAATACTTGTAAAACTACAAATTACAAAAGTAAAACAGTACCTAAATTATATTATTAATTAAATTTATGAGTTTATTATTTGATTGGAAAGCTGGTTTTTTATTATATTTTTTAAAAACTGTATTAATGTTTTTAATAAATTGATTATAAGTGAATTTTCCATATATGAATTTATTTGGTGTATTTTTTATATGTAGAGTTTATTTATTATATAAAAAGGGAATGAATTAATGACTTTTAAAAAAGCTCTAGCCAAATTTTTTGTAGGTGTATTATGGAAAGAGATAACTAGTCTAATTGGGAAATTTTGTTTGTGTAATTTTATCATGTATGAAAGTTTAGATGTATTGGGGTTCATAGATGTTAAATAATTCGCATTGATGTTAAAATATTTCAGGAGAGTTTTAGAGAATTTCGTACAATTTTCTAGATTTCTTGAGCAACGAAGCAAAAACTGTTATTTTTCTATAGCAGCTTAACCCGTTTAATTTTAAGTTTTCGGAAGAACAGCTGTGTAATTTGATTCATGTAGGAATGAAAAGCGGGCAAACATCATTTGCTAGAGCTTTTGTTAATTCCCTACAGTTGATACACTCTTGGTCCATTTTTTTTGGATTTCTACCTGATATCCAGATTTGTAAAGTGGAAAATACAATAATATGTGTTAGATGCTTTAATCATGACACTAGCTCTATTTTGTAATTTATTGATGTGGTAAATCATACGAGAATCTGATTCCTGATGGTGACATGTGAAATCCATTTTTTTTTGTTTCCAGTAACTGAAACCGTCGCATTACTTTTCCATAATTCTGCAAAGCCTTGTAGAGGTCAGTTGGCCTGGTTTGCGAGGGTCCTTTAATGGTGAAAAGAAGGTCTTGTTCTCCTCTTTTTAGTCGTTCATTGTTTTTAATGGATGGAATTACATATGTGTCAAAATTGATATGTATTTCAGAGGCCTCTGCCATAGAATTTTTTTTGAATTAATTCACCTATTTTTCCAAAAGTTAGTGGAACATTTTTTCCTAAAAGATGTAAAAAGTAGAACCCATCAATTGTATCAACGTTAATGTTGATCGTTTTTGATAGACCCAATTTGGATGTTAAGTGATTCATCAAAGTAGATTTATTTGTTTTAGACATCTTTCCTGTGTATTGGACACAACGCAGGTGGCAAGGGAGATAGGGGGTATTTGAAACATAATTCCACATCAGTTTTTTTCTTCATAGCTATAACTAAGAGTTTCCCGAAAATATCTCTCTCCATTTTTAGGAATGCTTGTTTATTACTGTACTTTCCGGACAGATTCTGATGCAAAATTCTGTATAAAGTTGGGTGATATTGGTGTCTTCACACTGTTGAATAAATTTAATTTTTTGTGAGTCTTCCACAGAGTTGCTATTTAAAAAGAAATCTGTGACTAGAGCCGACGCTGCGCACCTGGTTTCAATATTAAATAGAAAAGCCTACCATCGATGTCCAAATCAAAACGATTAGAACTTCATTTGAATGCATGTATAAGATAGGTCTTCTCTATCTCCATCGCATTTTCTAGACAGTTGCGAGATGTCATCTTTCGAATTTGAATGAAGCTCTAACAAGTCTGAAATGATTCTCGTTCTCAAATTATGGCTAAGAGTCCATCGTTGTCTTGATGATGTGGAATTTGTAAAGTGAGTTATTCCAGTCAATGGATTCACAGTGTCTGCGTTTATGGTTTGCTCCAGAGTAAGATCTACGGCGGCCCGAGCCAAATCTCCGTTGGTCCTCTTGATTCCAAATGCTCCACGCTTAAATTCTTCCAGTAGCGGAAATTGATTTATTTTCAGGCTTATCCAGCTGCTTAAATATTCCACAGTCCATCTCGCATAATTAGGCTGATTACATGTAATACACTTGTCATCTCCAACAGAAGATCAATGTTGAGTTCAATGCTGCTTGTCTTTATACTTCGGTATAATCGTCGTAATGACAAATTTGGGATTGACCCGGGTGGTAGCTGGCCAGAGAAAATCAGGGTAGTTTTGTTTCAAAGGATCAGGTCGCGGTTGCAAATCGCTCGGGCGCCACTCACCAGACTTGGTGAGAATCAAAAGACGGCACAGACGGATAACTTAAAACTAATTTATTCTAAGCTAATACTATTTTATAATTATATACAATTATATACAACACAATGACAATTCTGGTCGTCAGTGAACCACAGCAGAATTAAAAATATTTCCAACAACGGTGGAGACCGGATGGACAGTACCAGACAAAACAAACGGAATATTCAGTCGCCACAAGCCACCGTGAAGATCAGGCTATTACTCTAGGTCGCATCTAATAGCCACACCCAGAGATAGTTCAGGAACTAGGACGGAGAATGAATGGTGCCTCTGCTGTGAACAGTGTTGCCAACAGCTGAGTGTCAAATTCTACTAAACAGCCAACTGAAATCTACTAGAAATCTACCAAAATTCGTGACGTATGCGCGTATCACTTTTGTAAATATTTTTTGATTTAATTAAATAAGTTTTTTTTGAAATGCACACTAGTACTGTTTGAAATGGATTAATTTATATCAGGGTGTAGAAAAAGGAAAATTTTGATTCTAAAATAAACTACGCTGTTTATTTTCAACAATTTATTCAAAGAAAATATCAAAATCTGTATCTAGATCTAGACCTATGCCTTTGTCACCTGGCTTATAGGTTGACAGATTTTTAATTGTATGCAAAACATCTGAAGGCAATTCGTAGTCCCAGCAACATTTGAGTTCTCGATTCAATCCTGCTCTTATAGTTAATAATGAGCTTAGCATTGGCAATTGCATTCTGTTTCGTAGTTTTTATTTAATCAAATTCATTTGACTAAATAACTTTTCAACTTCGGCATTTGAATGAGCTAAAACTAAAAAAAATAAAGCTAACAACGATAACTCTTCGAATGGATTTTCTCCATTATTGTCTTTATAAGAAACTATTTCGGACCAAAATTCTACTGTGGTTCCAGTATTTTGCCACGAAACTAAATTTATATTGTTCCACTGACTGCCAATTTTATCTATAAGAACAGGATTACGATTTAAATGTTCTAATATAGGAATTAGATTCGGTTTTATTGCGCGTAGCGTATTATCTGCTGAAAACAGCGACATTTCTTTCAAAATATTAATATTATCGAGTAACCGTTGTTTAATTTCTTTGATTAATTTTACTAAAAATTGTATACATCTATCGCGCAAAATTTCTTCATCTTTAAATGCAGATTGTTTCATGTCTCTAATTTTAACTTCAAACAAATAACTCAAATAGCTGTCCCGAACTATAAATGATTCAGTATCGTCATGAAACAATTAAAATTTTGTATTTGAATTTGTTATCCGTTTAATTAGACTAATAGTCTCGTTAGATCGTCTAACAGTTTCGATGAATCTGTATCTTTAGATCCGAATGCTTTATTGACTCTTTGGATATCGATTAGAATAGATTTTATAAAACAAATATATACATAGTTTGTATCATTACTGTACAAATCATACAGTATTTGGGCCGTATAACACTTCTCGGTATCTTTGACAATTCTGAAGTGAGATTTTAATTCAAGCCATTGATTATAAATTCTAGTTACTGCTGATTCTATCGATAACCATCGAGTAGCGAAAACTGAAATAATTTTTAGAGGATCGTCTCCATCATTTATTAATTTGAATATTTGTTTATAAGCAATTTGCCTCACAGTTGAGTGAGCAAACCAGTTATAATTTTTTTATTAAAAATTCCAAATTTCTAGGTAAAAAATCTTTTGCAGCCACAGATACCGCCAATTGTAAAGAATGACAACACACATCTAATAAGAATAAGGTTTGGAGCATGTAATTTAAGTTTGGCGTAAACACCGTTATTAATGCCGATCATTACTATACCCTTTAAATTTTTGATGTTTAGATTTAATTTTGACAACATTGTTAATAAGGCAGCTGCAATTGTAGTTGCGTCAACGGTCTCTAATCCTACTAAATCTAAAAATGAATTGATAATTTTTTTCTTCCTAAAACCATAATATATTACAGTACAGCCTAAATATTTATCTGTAGTAGTATCGGTGGATTCGTCTATTGATAAACTAAAAGGGTTAATTCCTATGTCTGTAAATAATTTCCTCATAAAATGTGGTGCTATATAATACATTCGTAATAATACAACTACATTTTGTACGATGTATTTGTAAATGCACAGATGCCTCGCATTTTGTGAAGCAATTTTTACATAAATTGCATAAATGGTCAACTATTAATTGAAGTGTGCTTTGCAACGAAAAGTGCTAGTTTTGCTTGTGCAGATTTTGCTTCAAGTTGCATGGTGTCCTTGACAAATGGGATTTTGGTTTGCATTCTTCCATCCAATGAAGGTTTACCCATAAAATTAGCGGCATTACTTCTATGTTTTTTGGATTCTCCATGTGCTTTTAAATTTGCGTAACGGCTTGTTAGTATTTTTGAACAAAATTTACATTTTCCATGGGTACCTGTGGTACTTTCAATAGCAATTAACCAATCTTTAAGAATCGGGTCTTTTAACCACACACTCCTCCACTTTTATTCATATTGAGGCTTGGATTTGGGTGACATAATATTGGTTTTTCTGGAAATCATAAAACAATGCATCAGAAATCTTAAATCGAATAAATTAAATCAGCAAATTAAGCTATATGTATATTCACATATACATATAACTATCTATAATCTATATAGTAAACATTTTATGTATTACCTTAATAATTAAAAATAAATGAATTTAAATTTATTACTTACTTCTTACTTATTAGATTGATCACACACAATTTACTTTCAATAATTTGAATATTTTGATAAGATAATAATTGAATTGGGTCAATATTAGCTACATTAGGATGTTTTTTGAACGACATTTCAAATTTGGAGTTTCTGTTGGAAGCAATCGAATTAACTTTTTTGCACCAAAAAAAAAGAGAACATCTGATAACCAATGCAGAAATTTTTTCATGGAAATTTTTATGTTCTATGCAATTAAAAATTTTTAAAACAGAAATATTATATCTATGGCAAACACGAGTTATACAATACATTAGAAAACTAAGAGCACGACTAATTTGTAGATAAAACAAATTACCAGGTTTAGTTAATGTTCGCTTTCTGGCAAGACTAAAATCTGTGTCATCATCACAATGATAAGTTATGTTGTGTCCACAAAAATTGCATTTTAAATTTTTTAGCAATTTCTTCACCATATACCCACAAATGTACTTCAAGATACATCGAGTGACTTTATTCTTCCGGTATGCTGTTGTATTAATTGTGTACAACGATGAAGCTGCCATTATTTTTGAAGTACATGAACTTGTGTAGAATTTACCAATAATGAAGCTTATAAATGTTTCAAGTGTGCCAACTGACACATCCTCCTCACAACTAGAGTGAGGAGAGTGACGTGAAAATAAATTATTTACTATCAATGCTTTGAAAGATTGTACAAAGTGAGTTGCAGAAGGAGTATTGTATCTATATTATCTATAAGAATAACTTCTAATTGAGCCAAAGAAGTTTTCTAGGGCATCTTGGTTGAAATTTCTTAAAGACATGTGTCGTTTCTTGATAGGCAGATCTTTTATGTTTACTAAAACCTTTTTTAGTGCAATAAATCCCCTTAGTGTATAAATTAAATTATTGAAACAAGATACAGTAACGAATTTGTTTTGAGTTCTTGAATAAAGTTTCATTGTTTTGACTATATTGATAGACTCATGCCAAAAAGATTCGTTCAATGAATGTAACATGGTTTAAGTTGTGGGCCATTTCGAGCATGGGAGTTGCAGCTGTCAAAAAGCTTGTCCATGAGTAAAATAAAGGAGGCGGTTTCAGTAGCTTCCACAGGTAAACTATGGTCAGACTGAATGGCTACAACAATGATGATTTTGTTAACAGATGATATAATATAAAGAAGGTTTGCCTCACCCCAATTTGCAATTTGCTCTATCAGGCTCCCGACTGAATTGCTAAATATTTGCATGTATAAAGATACCTTCATTTTATTAATTTTAGATGTCAATACATGTTGATCAGTTAGTTTGGGGCAAATCCTATATTCTTCATCAGTATCTTAGTAATAGAATTGTTCGATATGCTCCCACTTTGCTACCTTATGTTTGCCATTTTCCGTAAAGTGTAATTCTTTGGTGATAAGATTGTTTCTAATGCTCTTAATTATATGTAACGGTATTATTTCCGTATTATTGACTAAATAACCATGGTAAGTATTCTCTAGCCCCTCTAGCTGACACGTACTTGATGTTTCTTGTCGAAGCAAATTAATTGCGGCTTGATTTGATGCTCCTTGGTCACAAACAGTGGCAACTACATTTAAACCAATTCTTTGACATTGATTTATAATACTTTTCAGTAGTTGTTTGATAACTATACTCTTTGTCGGACCATTGGAAAAGGTATAACACAAGGGTTGCTTCCAGGCTTTAAAAATACCTTTAATCATCAAAACATTAGGATGATCAGCTAGAGTAGGATTTCTCTCATAGCCAAAGTCTTCTACTGCGGTAATACAATCACTTTTACTGTTATAATGTAGACCACATGATAAATGCAATTCATCAAAGAGTACAATACAATACCTGTCGTATGTTTTCATTTTTTTTACCGAATGTTGTAATCTATCAAATATCGGTTTTTGAACGCCAGCTGTTATAGGCAATTTGTTTAAAAGTTCGAGTAAGCTTTGGTGTGAAGGTAGAGCAAATATTTTGCTCAATAACTTATAGCCTCTTCCACTGGCTTTGTAGAGAGTTAATGCTCAAATCTTATCCTCTACTGTAAATCGTCTTTGTCTCGACATACGAACTTGATTCAAGATCTGTGAGACTAAGAAATTCAATGTTAAATTATTGACTGACTTAGAAGAAAACATATTGTTAGCTTTAGCAATTCGGATTTTTTAATTATCTACATTTTTTTGCAATCGAGATGTCTTCTTTACTAAGTTAGATATTTGCCTACAGAGATGTCGGTGTTGAGGTAAAAGTGTTTGTTTCTGTTTTCTTCTTAATGAGAATCTAGATGCTTTGTGAGAATACACTGACATATTTATATTTATAAAGCAAAAATACATGAATTTCCTACAACAAAATATACACACATGTGGAAGCTTGTGAAATTTGCTCTGATGTTGAAGGCTCGGTTGATGTTGGTACTAAAGGTTCGATACATGATGAAGTAACTGTAGGTTCTTTAATAAGAATAATAATAGCATTAGTAATAGAAGACGTATTCAAAGTAATAAGAACCACATTCACTTTCACTGGAATTTTTACTCAATAAAAAGTGCATAGCTATTAAATGTAGTATGCCATATGTCATGTGTCATATTAAATGTAATATGCCATATTAAAATCTTACACATAAAATGTGCACCAGTTTGTGAGATGTGGTAACTAACAAGAAAAACGATATTTGTGTAGCATTACCAGCATTACCTACCAACAAGATATAAGGTCGGTACCGCCCCGTGTACAAGACCACTTCTAGTTCCCTCACGAATGCAACCTTGATCAAAGTGTTTTTCACATATTCTATATGATTTATATACTTGTTGAGGATCCATATTATTCAATTCTGGATTATTAACCTTCTCTAACCATATTTTGAAAACATCGGATTTGGGTTTTGGAAATCTGTGACGTTTATTTTCGTTGTCCTTGCATCCAGGTACATGACATATTACCCCATGGTATTATCTTGTATGTATTAAAATCTGCATATATGTATTTATGAATATATTGTTACTGCGCTGTTATGATCCGCAATTCATAAACATTATTAATTTATGTTAGGAAGAATAATCGAAGTGACTATTGTCCTTTTCTTGTGACACATGGACAATTAATAAGCGATGAAAATTGAAAAACACAATATACCTAACATGTAACAATAAACATAATATAATTTATATCAAGAAGATTCAAATATGATTAATAATTAGCAAAGTACCACCCAACTTTGAATAACGTAATTGTCACTTACTTACAAGGAAAGTGCCTGGGTGACCCTCGCCGATTTTGTTCTTCTTTTAATATGTTATTCTGCATCGAAATCTAGGGTACCCGTATTTTTTTTCATGTGCGGAAAAACATATTTAAAATATGAAATCATCCCTCAAAGTTGGGACCTCGAACGAGTGATTTTTAAATTTGAACGGTTTGTAACTTGAATAGTCGAATGGGCTTAACAATAAAAGATATGTTGTAATTAACAGTGAAAAATGCCGTTTGTGTCATATTGAAAAGGTGACATCGACGGGTTGTATACGATTTATAATGGTTGAAATGCAAGAGGATATTCTAAAAAAAAGAAACTATTACTTATATTTAAGTAAATCCAATGAAAATTCAAAGAGGAAAAAAAGTTAGAAGAAACCTATTTTAGCGTTTCTCAAACAAACATATCTAAGGGGGTGACTTACCCCTACAATACAATTTCTTATTAGTGGAATCGCATTAGTCCCTTTTCGTTATACATCCCTTATGATTCGACTATGAATAGTTTTCATGCTGATATTCAAGGATCACATTGCTCCAACAGCACAAAATTCAATTTCTTTAAAAAATCACCGCCTTGATCTTCACATATTAATTAATTTCTTTCATTGGTAAATCCAATATTACTAACAATAATTGTTGTTAGGATATTAATAAAAAAGTATAATTGGACAAAACAAGTACAACGTCTATACTAAATTTGCAACAAAAATGGAATTTATTAAATTTTATCTGTGCTGTTTCTATTAGGATACCTTTAATTTCTTTTTTTATTTTTGAAGCGAGGGTTATAAGTGAATAGGGTTTAGGTTGGTGTGTTAGTATATGACCGTTTTACACGTCAAAATTTATGAAAATAATAAAAAATTTCAACAAAAACCCCCTGCCGCTGGACCGGAAACATTAGAATTTGATGATTTAAAAGCATCTACTTATTTTCACACTTGCAACCGACAGGGCCGTTTGTTCATAATTTCTAAATATTCTTAAAATATAAGAATTTGTAATTGAAAGTAAATATTACAGTGACTTTATAGAGAAACAGTGTGGCCATACGGATGTCTTTGTAGCTATTGGTCAATGCTGTCACGTGGTACATTTCCGCCATGATGTTGCCAATTTCGCAATAATCGGTACGGATGATTGCGCGCCCGGCAGAGGGCACGGCCGCAATAAGTCACTCACTTATCATAGGTGCCCTAGAACTAAATACCCCTAAAGAATCTAAGGCAGATAACTGAGAACAGTAACACGAGCCATCATTCACTTCGTGC
>JAZBGY010002505.1:0-10322 GCA_037414755.1 Lydus trimaculatus
CAACTTTTTGACGTACTCTGGGCAGATTCTGTTCGAACAACTAGAACAGTTTTAAAACACACATTTTAAGTTTGATCAACATAACCTAACAAAAAATTGGGCGGTATTTTTGAAAGCGGAATAATATTCCCATCGCTTTCGATTTCTAGTATTTTATTATTTAATTCAATTCGTATTTTCGTTTTCTATTATTTTATGGTAACTGTAACTCATAATTATTTTAACATACTTTTCAATACACACTAGGCGATTTTTTAAATACCTATGGGCAGTGCCAGTGTACACAGTACGTTTACAGTCGTTTTTAAAATACCCAGAGCGCCAAGCTGCTTTCGTTAACTGTCAATCGTTTTTTATTTACCCACAGCGCCCAGTGTAAGACCCTAGGGCACGATTTCATTGCCCGTCTCGAGAGGTGGTGCACGAAGACTACAATGCCTTGCGGCCTAAATAAAAAGCGCACAAATTGAAATGTATAGAATACATAGATTACCACAAACAAAGAAAAGTTAAATGGTAATAAATAAGTATCTTAGTGTACTATAAAGTCATATATCATATAGTTTAGTGTAAATAACATATATAGTAAATGAATAGAAGGAAAAAAAGTCTAAATCCTCTATTATACAGCCTGAAGAAATTCAACCCACCAGCCGAGACTTGAACCTAAGTCTCTCAAGCCCCGGTTGGTGAATTGAATTTTTTCAGGCTGTATAATAGAGGATTTAAACTTCCTTTCCTTTTATTTATTTATTAATTAACACCTCTATGAAATTATTATTAGTAAACATATATAGTGATATTAAACAATAATAAAGTTAAATTAATATAAAAAACACGAAGTCAATTCCCATAAATTTATTTTTAACAATAGGATAACATGTTTCGGAGAACAATCTCCATCATCCATCATTTTTTATTTATTAAAAAATCACGAAATCAAATAAGAGACAAATTGAGAGATCCTCAAGATTAAAAAATTTGAAATTAAATTATGTCATTTCATTAATTAATGTGTCTTGATTAAATTTATCTTGTTCGATATTATCTAAGTTAATATTTTGGTTTTGAATATATAATATATCAGTATTATTAAAATTATGATTTTTTGATAAAACATGTTTAGCAAAATTAGATTTATCTGGTGTTAAATTTGAAATACATTTAAGGTGTTCTTTTATGCGAATATTAAAACTTCGAATGGTTTTACCAATATAAAACATTTCACAATTACAATTTAATTTATATATTCTATTTTTTTCAAATTTTGGTAAAATGTCTTTATTATATGTTAGATGTTTTATATTGAAGATGGATTAAAAGCAATATTAACATTGAATAATAATTTTTCTTTTGAATTAAACACAATCAAATATATTGCCAAAATTAATAAATTTCCTGAACATTTAATTGATAAACTTTTTAATAAATTTAAATATAAATTTCTTCTAAATTCAATTACTAATCTACAACCAAATTCGTTTTCCTAAAAATAATTTCTATTCTATTCCATATTTAAGTAATATTTCTTTATTTGTTAAAAAAAATTTAAAATCGTTCAATATTCGGAAATATTCTAGAATTAGGGAGACTGATTCCTCCGTGCAATTTTAAATATAAATTATACATATGGAAATATATTCAACAAAGTTAGTAGAAAAACTATTGAATGACGCCCAAAAAAAAAGATGTACTGCGAAAAATTAGTCAACAAACATTCTCTATTATTATGCACTGTATTGTTGAAGTCCATCTTTGGTTTAAATATATGAATAAACAAATGAAAAAACTGTTTTTCCATTTGCTTATTTATATTATACACTATGTCGAAATGAGCTCATTTCGATACAGTAGCTAGTTTTGAAATAGCGCTATTATAGACGCAAAATAGAAAATAGAATATTATATTATACACAGGTTTATAGATTTTTTTCAAATTTATTCCTAATGCTATTGTTTACACGCAAATTCACTTAGTTAGTTACATAATCATTACGTTTTGGTTGTGGTAAGAAAAGGTTAACAATTTGTTTTGGGAAAACCCTATCCATAGTGCCCTGCATTTGTTTCGGGGGAATCCCAATTATTGAAATTATTGAAAGCGGCAAACATAAAAGTTAAAATTTATGATAGTTTCTTTGAAAAGCTTAATTATCTGGAGAATTTCAGAATATTATACTATAGATTAGAAGATCGGTAAACATTAGAAATTCATTCATTTTCAAATAAATTCTTCTAACGGCATAAAACGGAATACATGAATTGTTATCACTGTTAGGATTTCCTTGAAATTGTATCTCAATCCGGCCCACAGAAGGTTTTTCTTTTTTTATACAAAAGACCAGATATAATACCTACCACCGGAGAGGGAGAGAAATTAGTGTATAAATTCAAAAATAATTATCATTATATCACTTTAGTATTTGTGTCTTTTGAGTGCATCTGTGTGTTCAAAGTGATTTCAAGTATTTTCAGTTCTTTTTAGAACTATCTAAATTTTATCATGCGTAACAAAGGTCATCTCAGTAAATCGCGTAAACGTAAAAGTAGGAAATTATGGAAAGGGGCAGCAAATACTTTTCCGAATAATACTGTTGAAACATTAAATAGTAGCGGGATAAGAAATTCAGATTCAGACATTACAGATTCAATAGATCAAGTGTTTGTTAGTCAGGAGGTTCCGGATGACAATTTATTTGAAATCAGTGGTCCTAGAATTGTAGACATAAAAAGCTTATTTTCAGCTTTAAAAAATATAAAGCATGAGGGTTTCGGTTGTAGATATTACGATATTGATATTACCAGTGAAAAATGATTAGGTTTAAAAAGTATTTTTACTTATAAATGCAGTGTGTGCAGAAAAAGAGATAATTTTTGTACGGAAGATAACAATAAAAAAATTGGCATAAATGAAGCCGCAGTATGTGGGGTGATTGCAAGTGGTAACGGTTATTCACAGTTTGCAGAATTATGTTATGCTTTAGACGGCGCACACGAATTCCGGTCCACATAAAGTCTTTTACCTGTGCGAGAACTTGGGTCCGTTGATCCTAGACTCGAATTCCCATCGAGGTAAAAATTGGCCTCTAGGGGGACACCCGAAATCATAATCTTTTTTATCTGCATACAAACTCCAGTCAAGATTAAAAATACATGATCATGAAATTATAAAATTAAAATATATAAATGTTCTATTTCACGGAAAATTATTTATTTTTGAACTAGTTTCGGACTTATTTTAGACCATCATCAGCAAACTACAAATTATTAAATTAATCAAATTAAATATACATAATCAATATAAAAGTAACAAACTCAATAAATATTGTTTTCTATTTTGCGTCTATTGTGCGGTACCCGACAGTAACGGTATATGATAATTAGCCTACCCGATACCTAGTTAAAATTGGTACATAAAGACTCCAGGTATCTGAAGTGATTAGGTTCTCTTGACGGGAATTCGAGTCATGCATTATATCAATAAAAATTTTCTTGACCGGAATGCGTGTCCAGATTATTATTAAAGATTAAGTCAGACCGGAATTCGAGTGGGTCCGCTTTAGATATTCCTTGTACGTCCGATAAAACATATTATTATTATTACATAGATTGTCCATCCTTGATGAATATTATAATAAAATTAATCAATATAAAAATTGTTCAAATTCAAGGAATTTATTTTTAATATTAGACTAGTTTCGGCCTTATTTTAAGCCATCTTCAGTAATCAATAATATTGTTTTTAAAAAAATAACAATTAATTGATATAATGGAATTATTATTAATTATTGCTGCATATATTGTGCATTATATAAACAACAGTACTTTTACTAACCCGAGAGTCATAAAATTCAGCCTTCACTAGCTTTCTTTTTCTATACTGCACAAATGTGTTTGAAATATGTTTTTGAACTTACAATCCAATAAAAAAAAATATAATAGTTTCCTCACAAAATAATACTTTAAAAATAACTAAAAGTAAAACTTTGTACTTATTTTATTTAAAAATTAAAAATTTTTTTTGAGCGATATCACTGCAATAGTATTGTTTTTAAACCACAAATGAAAATAATAATTTTGATATTATTTATCATGTTAATATTGTTATCACTCACACGATGCACCTTATGTAAATTCTACCTACCAAATATAACAGATGAGAAATATTTGCTGTGTAATAATTATTTATTACTCTGGAAATTCCAAAGTAAAGTATTGCATGTGATAAAAGTTGTTAAAGACAGGTAAAGGTAGCCGACAATTCTATCATAATAGAAAAACGCATTGAAAGGGTTAATCTCAACAAGTAGTTTATTGCATCAATAAAGTGGCATTACCATCCATTGTGAAAAAGAACGACTTAAGTTTACGATTTAAATTGGTAACGTTAGAGTTTTGAATTCACTATACATATCTGAAAAACAAGCATTAACCTATCTTATGGCTTGCAAATAAGTTGAAGTGAGATGGAAGCAGAACACGCAGTCAAATGGTGTTTCTTTCGATCTCACTTCAACTTATATGAAAGATATAAGACTGGCTAGTGCTTGTTTTTCTCCTATGCATTTACGATATATATATTTCAATAAAAAGGAGCCACCCTGAATAACTTCCTTGGCAGTTCATTCAAGCAAAAATCCTGAGACAGGTCGATTTTTGTTTGGAGGGGGACACATTTTAATATCAAACGTGACCTTGTAACGTCAACCCCCTACCCCCGGCAGCCCCCAACTTAAGAATCTTAAATGGAAAGGGGGGTCGAGTAGCACCTCATTTGAAAGGTCTTTTAATTCTCTATACTGCTACTTACTGACAGATCTATCTCGAACGCGGACAACATCACTCGATCAGTTCAATTCCAGAACACTACATATACATAACTGCGTGAAAGAATAGTTTGCTAATTAAGGAAAACATATTGGAGTATTCATTTTCAAAAATTAAAATAACGTCCTTAATTTTATATTTCAAAAATTAGTTAACAGGTATTAGAACAATTAATAAAAAAATTATGTTTAATGCCAACAGTTTCGTTTTTATTGGTTAAAAACCTCGTCAGGTCGTAAACAAATCAGTTTATTCTGACCAATAAATTTGATAATTAATTAAAAATCAAATAATCAATAATTGGCATTAAACATAATTTTTTTATTAATTGTCCTAATACCTGATAACTAATTTTTGAAATATTGGAATATTTTTCGTGCCTAACTCAATTTTTCGTTTATTTCTTGTTTTCTTTATGTGTTGTGATCATTCTAACATTTGGGTGTCCTCATATTTTTCTAATATAATTTTCCCATGGAGGTAAAGTGATGATGAAAGAAAGAAAGAAATAGAGACGACGCTCCATTGCAGTTCGAAAAATGTCATCCTCAGTCGTGATTCGAACCCGGGTCTACCTTTGCTTTCGCGGCGTGTGGGTATGCTTCAAATTTCAAATTCATCATTTGCCTAGACAGGTATAGTTGCCGTCAGGAAATAGTGAAAAATGACTTATAACTTATAAGTTATAAGCCACATTATTTTATGATAGGGATCGACAATACAAATTGTCTACTGTAATTTTTAACAATAGCAATGGGATAATTTACAACTCGTCCCACCAGATGTAAAGAAGGGCCATTTTCCTAGATCAGGTAGTTTCATAAAAGTAAAAGGACATCCAATTTTTTTTTATTTTGAATAAACGTTCCAGATACACAAAACAAATATAAATTAAAAAAAAAAACTGTTTATATGAAAACGGAAACTTTCAGGTATTTAAAAATTTGATAAACATTGATCGGTATGTAAAAAAATTGATCATCACAATCTGATGAATAAATTTACAACAAATCGGCATCTTCATCATTTGTGTTAATCATTTTTTATTCATTGATAAATACTTGGAAAAGCTTAATACATTTATTTATTAGCAATTTTGTTTGTTTGAGGTTTGTTTTCTGTGTTTAAGGCTGATCGCAGACTGATCATGCAAAAACGTTGTAATACAAAACGTTTTGTTGCAATGAAAAACAATTTGTTAGCAAGAATGATAAGCAGGTCGGATAATGGGCCCTCGGTGTTGTAGTTGGTCAGCATACGCACACGCCGCGAGAGCAAAGGAAGACCCGGGTTCGAATCCCGGCTGAGGGTGACATTTTTCGAACTGCAATCGTTCCTATTTCTTTTTTCTTTCTTTCTTTCTTTCTTTCTTTCTTTCTTTCTTTCTTTCTTTCTTTCTTTCTTTCTTTCTTTCTTTTATCATCAATTTACCTCCATGGGAAAATTTTTCAAATTTCAAATTCGTGTAATAAAATACTTGAAGAGAAGATTTTCGAAATTCCAGAATTACCCACTCGCTTTTTCTAATGACCTACAACGGCTATGTATTAATTGAATAAATATTATTTACATTAGGACGCCGAACGCCGACACACTTTTATTAAAAAGCAGGTTTGTCCTGACACCCAGGTTACCTGTGCTCTTTTGGGTGTAACTTGCGAGTGGTGCCCACATTACATTGTTTCTAGGTAGGGTCGCCCCTTTACTTTTCAGGTAGAAAAATCTTTGGTGCCCAAATTACACATAGGATTATCGGACCAACTAGGTAAATGGTGCCCGGTTTACGCCTGCCGTGGGACCCATTGGTCTAATACATTGTCCCGGACATATCCTATAAAATCTATCGTTGAGCCTTATCATATAATAATTTTATGTACGCTAGCAATAAGTAATTTCCGTTGATTTTAAAGTTGTTTGTTTTCTTGTTTCGTAACAATAAAAAAATTACATTTAGGTTTATAGATAAAAATGTTTTCTTACAGTGATTCTTTCTTACTGCAAGTACCATGTGGGTGACAGTAAAAATGCATATTCTCAAGTTGATAATGCTAAATCTCTAAATGAGTCAGTACAAGTTTCTATGCATTAACCGATGTTGAAAGTGTAGCTGAATGTACTGCAAGACGTTATGCTAATACACCAAATGAATATTCACAATATATTGATTATTATCGAAATTATTTTACTCAACAAAATTCAATAAGATTACATCAAGAAAATCAAGCGGATGCTGTAAATACTGCAGCTGCTGTTGCACAATCAGCTATACAACAAAAAAACGTAAATGAAACCTTCTATGATATGACACATATGTTGATACCTAATGGAACCGATAGGAAACGATATCGTAAGATTATTTTCTTTTTCTGTTAAATTTTTTTGATCGAAATGATTCTTTTTTTATAGCTGTACCAGATGTAAGTAAATACACATATGATAAAACAACAGGTTATCAGTATCATCCATGAACTCAGTGGCGGACAGGCAAATTTTTTCGGCCCGGGCAATTACTGGTATCTGTCCGTGGATATACAGACTGGTACAGCCGGAGCTACAGTTTCCGTATTTTTTAGGGTCTAGCAAACGACGGCTTTTTATCGCACTGATCACGCGCGGTAACCGCAACTCTGGTGTGCTGTAATCGCGATATAGTCGCAGTCACGACCGTGAGGAATCAGTGCGATAAGAAGCCGTCGTTTGCGTACGCCCTCAGAGAAATGAAACAAGCATAGAGGGTACTCTTATCGATAAAAGCGTTTCTGAAATGAGAAAAACGGCCAATATCTATTAGAACCTCTATCATTGTGTTTTTGTTTCATTTCTCTAAAAAATATGGAAACTGTAGCTTCGGCTGAATCAGTCTGAATGTATAGTAAGTTTATGAAAGATTGATCTTGGGCCAGCATCCTGTTCCATGGAGCCCCTGGGATAAACAATGAGTTCTGTTATTCTAGAAAAGCAAGCAAAGTTGTAAATCATATTAACGCATACTTCGTTACCAAAATACAAACGAAAAAACTTTGTAGTCAAAAAAATACTACTAATATTTCTTTGGATGCGCAGACTCGCGGCCCACCGGGCATCTGCCCGGCTGCCCGGCGGCCCAGTCCGCCACTGCATGAACTGGTTTGTATTATGATCCAAATTCAAATTATTATTGGAATAGTGTTGTACAGAAATATTTATATTGGGATCAAGTGGAAATGACTTATGTATTAGCACCTACAATAAACGATTATTCAATCAACATCAAGTCGTAACAATTGCAGGAACAACAGCACCAACAAATAATGTACGTGAATACGAATTAAAGAAATTGAAATGTGACAAACAAGATAAATTCAAAATAGCTAAGAACATTGCTAAAGATATGGAAAGATGGGCGGAAATATCAAATCAAAAGAAAATAATATCATTGACGCAAACCAATTACGATACTGGATCTAGCGCCAGTGGTAGTTCATCAGCTGATGTTGGATTCTCTGTATTAAACAAAATAAATGAAAACCAATTGTCTCCCAATTTTCATAATAAAAATGATAACGATGAAGCAGCATATCCTATATTTTGGTATCAGTCCATAACAACACAATCATATAATAGTGAAAGTGAATGACCTGTAGATGATCAAATTAATGATTCAGAATTATTAGATTATACTAAATTGATTTGTAATTTATGTAAACGTCAACTGGGTTCATCTGAAGCATTGATTAAACATGCAGAGTTATCAGCATTACATAAACAAAATCTTGAAATCAGAAGAAAATGCAGAAAAATAGATGATAACTGGAAAAATTTGTATCGTGATCGTGCTAGAGAATGTCGAACGAAGTATCGTGATCCTGATGATCCAGAACCAAGTAGATTAAAGGGAGAATATTTAAAATCACATGAATTAGTTGATCTCACTGTTGTTACTGCTTCTGTATCTGAACCAATTGGTTCAGCAAATGTTAAAAACTAATTTTAATCGATTTTATGTGTAGTTCACAATATTATTTATATTATTTAAACATTGTCAAATAAATCATCTATCTTTTCAATTATTGTATTCATCGATTGACCAACAGTCTGTCAAATTTTCAATTCAAACTCGAGAATTTTGAAGAACTCCAATCCCTGTAGGTTCAGTGATATTTTCTGTAATACTTTTTTTCTTTATCATCTGTACTTTGTTTTTAATTTCGTTTTGAATACTCCTTATATTCTTATTCTCATCTTCTGTTGATCTAATTTTATTTTCAAATAGTAATTTTTAAATTTCTGTAAAATTGAGTCTTATGTAAATTTTTTGTTCAATTTTTTTTATTTTGTTCGCGTTCTTCTGTCTTATATAGTCAATTAATTAAGTTTGAAGAAATATGCGTATTTAAGCTATCTAAGAATTGACATGCAGTTCTGTATATCAATTACCAACAATTGTATTTCTATCAGAAAAAAATAAACAAACTGATTTCGTTCTTCAAAGATATATTAAATTTTAACCAATTTCGTTAAAAAGAAAACTGACTCAAATTTATTGGAGCCAAAGGTTGAATAGAAAGAACATCTATTTTATAACATATATCGTCGTATTTTTATTTCGCATTAACGTATAATGATGAATTATTTGTATTTAACGTATTTATTATCACTTTGAATAAACTGTTTCCAGCATTTATCTCTATCCGACTCGAAGAACCAAATGTTTTTGTAATATTTTAGGCAATATACTGTTAATATATAATATATACTATTGTATGACAGTATAATGCATACCTTCTAAATTATTAGAAGATACAATTTATTTATTTTTTAATTAATTATTCGATGTATGATTTTTTGAATTATATTTATTGATTTTCAAAAATTCTGTTTTTTTTTTTAATTATATGTTATTATAAACAACAACTGTTGCTCTAGTAATATTTTTCTTTTTAGTTAATTTAATTTTAACAAAATTCAAACTAGATAACATTATATTTTGAACACTATCATTAATAATAACGTTAAATACAGTAAATGTGTTTTTTGATAATTCTCCCATATGCACACAAAATTGTTCATAGAATATTCTGCACAGGAATTTAAAGGCAATTTTGGCCATGGTTCATCCCCTTTTAATAATAAACCCAAGGGCACGGTCTCTGGGAAATTCGCAAATTTGTCTTTATTAGTTATAAAAATTCTTTTTGCTTGAACAAAAATAGACTGAAATCTGGAATAGTAAAACAATTAGTTCAATTAATTTCAAATATCAATAAGAACGATAATTAATTTCAAAATAAAATTGTCCATATTACTATAGTTTGAAAAAATAAACAATTTGAACATTTACTTTTTGTGTAAAGCTGGGAACGCCACTGTCTGTTGATAGATAGCTCCGCTAAACAGGCGTGGCAAATGACAAGCCTGCTTCCTCCCGTCGATGTACTTAAATGTAAGTGGCTATTGGGATTTGCAGCCCAGCGATACGCACCCTGGTGGTGGTTTTGAGAAGCAGTTGAAAGTAC
>JAZBGY010002506.1:0-10315 GCA_037414755.1 Lydus trimaculatus
CATATATACCATATATAATCTAGCCAAATTATTAATAAAAATATTAGATTTTCAACCAAAAAACACAATAAAAAACTCCATGGAACTTATTGATCATCTAAATAGCATTAATTACGACCCTGATTATATAATGGTATCTTTTGACATAACTAATTTATACAGCAGTATACCGACCAATATTATGTTAGATATTGCTAAAAATTACATAAACAAAAAATTTGATGATGAAAAATCCAAAAAAGATGTCTACAGAATACTAGAATATATTATTAAAACTAATTACTGTTCATTCAATGACAAAAATTATATTATCAAAGATGGATTACCGATGGGCATGCCAGCTTCTGGTATGCTTGCTGATCTTTTCTTGAATCATTTTGAAAATAATTTTATCCTAAGAAAATCCAACCCTTTCTTTAAAAATATTAAACCATACAAACGATATGTAGACGACATCATAATAATATGGCATGGTAAATTAAAAACTCTAGACTTTTTCTATAGATATTTAAACTCTTTAAACAATAAAATTAAATACACACTAGAAATAGAAAAAGATAACAAAATTAATTATTTAGATTTAACCATCACAAAATTAGATAATAAATCTTCAATAGATATATATAGAAAAAATACAAGATGCGGTGCACTTATCTCTAATAATTCCTATCACCCCCAACAACATAAAATAGCATCTTTTAATTCATTTGTTAACAGAATTTTCAAACTCAAATTAGACAATAATAAAGCTGAAAAAGAATTAAACAAATTAAGATATCTAGCTCAAACTAATAATTTCAATCCCAAAATCATTAACAAGATATACCATCGCTTCAAAATTAAACAAGATCCACTATTCACACCAAATATAAATAATTTAAAATATTCAATATTCACATTTAACAAATTTATTTACGGTTTAAAACCTTTACTTAACAAATATGGTATAGAACCAGCATTCAGATCTGACTACAATATCCAATCAATTTTAAAAGAAAAATCACAATCAATTTAAGAACAAAATGGTGTTTATAAAGTGTATTGCAAAAATTGTCATCAATCATATATTGGTGAAACTGGCCGTAAACTCAAACATAGAATTAGTGAACATAAAAGAGTTCAAACATCAAATGTTTTCAAACACCTACAACAAAATAAACATATGTTGGATGATGAAAAAACAAAATTATTATATAAATGTGACAAAAGCCATAAACTTAAACTGTTAGAACTATATGAAATACATAAACATCAAAAAAATAAAATTGATATCTTAAACGACCAAATAGAATCTATTGTTGAACCATTATTTAAAATTTTGAAATATAACGATTCAATTTCACCGATAAAATAAATAAAACAAAACCACTAGTCTTCATTTAGTTCATTTCAAAATTTAAATTTAAATTGGTAAATTATAGGTTGGTATATATGATGATAATGTATCAAATAAGATAAAATTTCGCCATTTTAATAATATTTTATGTTATAATTAATAGTGCTCCACTTGTGTTTTTAGAAGATTATTTGTATGATAAAAAAAATTTTTTAGTTTTATTCTTTGATCGTAATAAGTAATTTGGATTATATAATAATTTAAATAATAATAATAACATTATATGTATAATTTAGTGATTCGTTTTTCTGAGTAAGTAATCATTGTAATATTAAAAATAAATAATTAACAAGATTTTGTAATACAGCATATGGCACTGATGATGGTCTGCGACCGAAACTAGTTTGCCAGATAAATAATAAAATTTATCGTTGGAAAAAAGAACTGAAGTTTCACTTCAAAAAAAATTTTCCTTATTTACTTAATTCAAGTTGTTCATGTAAATCACCGTATAAGAGTTTTAAGGCCGTATTTGTTTGAAGAATACCTGTAAAAGTTGAGTTCAGATACAAGTGAAACTTATTACTGCTATTTCATAAGTATCTGACACTCACCCTTTTGAAAAGCCATCATAAACGATTTTCCCTTAACCCACATATTTAACATCGCCTGAGACATTTCCTCTAAAATGTTCATCTGTGTGTGTCTAAACTCAATCCAAACGCTTTAATTCTGTCGCGACTATCTAGTATTCGTACATTCAAACAATCGAACCAATCATTAACCTGTAATGTATATGCGTGTTAGATGAAAATTGGTACTTAATTGTCTAGTCTTTAATAAAGATGTGAGAATGAAACCCTATTTTTTTTAAAACTCGAACCATGATCTGCCACTAAAAATAGTTCAAGATATCAAGAATTCGAGTACTCAAACTGAGATTTGCTTTGCAAATTTGGTAATCGCCGTAAAGGAGTACCGACTCCAACTAAAAGTCCATCGACATCATCAATGTTTGGGGGTATGTTTGGTCTGTATATTGAGTTGGTGGTGCGGTTTAGTCCATTGGCTCATCATTGTTTGAAAAACATATTCGCGATTTTTTATTTTGCTGGACTTCTACAGTACCTCCCACTTGACTACTTTCTTCGTCAATTCCGTGACAGTCGGACGACTCGTCAAAAATATCTGTTTTCTCATTCGCTGGCCGTCTGACATTACTGCATGTGCTACGTGAAATATAAATAATCAAGTTAATCAAAGTTATGTTCAAGATCCGCACAATTGTATATTTAATGGTAGCTTACGGTCGTACGAGACAGGAATCTCGTAAAAATTCCATCTGATCGTAAAACTTCCAGAACCACTGAGATGTAGTTCCGCTTGAATTATCCGTTTGTACGTGTCTTTTAAACTGATTTTATATAACAAGTACATAGAATATAAAAAAATTAAATCACTTCATTAATAAATAGAAGAGACCTGCATAACTGATTCAAATTTTTATTATTGTTTAGTGCTGCCGCAACTTCCTTCCACAGATCGGAAACGTGAGACTTTGCTCGTTGTTCAAGGGGAAGAGAGATGTCCCATAGAGGTAGTCTTTTCTTGACTTCTTGAATGAGAATCTTTCTTTCAATAGTAGGCTTTACACTGACGCTCTTAACCGCGTGATTTAGGACGTTCACGGTCAATCACGCACGCAAGAGTGTCTGTGTGAAGGCGATGTTGGAGCGTGCTTTTTCACGCGGTATTTTGGACACGCCAGGATTGGATTTAAGGCATGTTGTGAAAGAGCACATCGTGTTTTATTAGTTTTAATATCACTCTTATAAGGAGAAATTCTTGTTTTAACCAATTACTAGTTTTATATTATTATAATAATAATATAAGCACAATATGTTTGAAGGTGGTAGACAATGTTTCGCTTTCACACACACTTTCTTGGACATTCATTGTCTTTATTTATTGGAAAAATTTTTACACGACGTTTCGATTAAAATTCTTATCTTTAATCGTTCTCAAGTTTAAAATTATAATTGAAGTCAAAATACATCGGGGTACGGTTTATGTTTTGTCAATGGTTGGTCATGTATGACGTCCCGCCCCTATCTCGGCTGGTGCCAGCCAAGCGAAGTGTTTTGATATTTGAAACTATTGGGCGCCAAACTGTGGGTATTTCGATATTTGGTTTGCTATATACATTTGAGTTGATGTATTTTTACTTCAGTTATAATTTTAAACTTGAGAACGAATAAAGATAAGAATTTTAATTGAAACGTCGTGTAGCAATTTTTTCAATAAATAAAGACAATGAATGTCCAAGAAAGTGTTTTATTTCAAAGCGAAACATTGTATACCACCTTCAAACAAACGTTGGAAATCCGGTACGGACCCGGTATCAACAAGAAAGTCAGAGGCTACGAGAAGAAAGAAAAGGCCCACATTAAGTTCTTATGTGAAGCAAGAGACTACAACCTCATTCCAGTTGGTTTTCGGTTAAAGGCTCTAATAGCCGGTAACCGGGCACTTCGGATACTGGATAACGCAAGCAGAGCCCTAATGAGGTTACAAATCAGTTACCACCGATGGAAGAAGTTCGTTCTTCTACAGAAGATAATGAACCCATTTTCAAGAAAATCGAGAAGACATGCTCCAAAATTAGTGAAGGGTTGAAGAAGAAACAGTCCAAACTAGATCGCCTCAAACAAAAGATGCCTACATCCGCGTCAACAGAAGCACCAAGAAAGAACATCGTGAACATGCCATCTCGTTCGCTCACGGACACAGAAGAGCAGCTACTGAGCAAAGGATTAAATTATGCAGTAGCACCTAAAAACGTACCAGTGTTAGACATCATCAGTGCTATAGAAGTAGTGAAGCTCGAAGAACAACACTCCGATGAATTCCGTTGGCATATTAGAACAGAAATCAACCTACAGGTAATACAACGGTTATCATGGACACAACAACATTCAAAGAAAAAATTAATGAAGTTTTGGCGAAAGGTAACTACAGAATACTTCGACAAGACCCAACTAGTAAGATAGAAAACAAAATTTATAGAACACTCAAGAAATACGAGAACTATCTGTCGGAAAATATAAGGAGAGTACTTACACCACACCTTAGCAAACCACCACATCTATATGGTTTACCAAAGATTCACAAAAGGGACATTGCTCTGCGTCCATTATGCAGCTCACGAAATTCTCCGACATATGAGTTATCGAAATTTCTATTAAAAATAATCCAACCACTACAAGGAAAGACAAAATCCTTTGTTAAAGACTCCAAACACTTTCTAGAGATCTTAAGAACCTTAACTTTAAGCCCGAGTGACTGTTTTGTTAGCTTTGATGTAGAAAACCTATTTACCAATGTACCTGTTAGCGAGTCGTTGAGAATCATCCAAACCAGACTAGAAAATGACCAAACACTTTATGAAAGAACTTCTCTCCCGTTGGAGGGTGTGATGGAATTATTGAAGATATGCCTGTGCAACGCATATTTTCAAGTAGAAAACCGGTTCTATGCACAGGAGGATGGGCTCCCAATGGGTTCGTCACTGTCTCCAGTGGTAGCTAACATCTATATGGAGCATTTTGAAAAACTTGCTATAGAAACAGCTCAAAACAAACCTAAGGTCTGGTTACGATATTTTGACGACACGTTCATTGTATGGTCGGGAAGGGCTAATGAATTGAAAGAATTTCTAGAACACCTAAATAGTATTACGCCATCAATTAAGTTTACAATGGAAATAGAACAAGACTCTTCATTACCCTTTCTAGACGTACTTGTAAAACGTAATAATGAATCTATCCAAACTTGGGTTTATAGAAAACCCACTCACACGGGACAATATCTTAATCGGTTGTCAAACCATTCAGCTGCAACTAAACAAGGCACCATCCGAACTCTGTACAACAGAGCAATCACCATATGCAGTGACTCTAAGTCTTTAGATGATGAGTTGCTGAATATCAAAAAGGACTTACAGCAGAATGGTTACCCAAAAAGGCTAATAGAAAGCACCATAAAGAGTTGTCAAGAAAAAATAAACTCCCCACCGTCGACAACAGAAATGCAAACCTTTCTGACGATCCCGTACATACAAGGACTATCTGAGAAGATCAGGAGGATCGCCAAAAAATACAACATAACAACATCCTTCAAATCAGACAGTGACTTAAGGAGTCAACTGACAAAATAAAACCAGAAACCACCGTCAAGAAGGATTGCATTTATCAAATACCGTGTGAATCTGGAGAAGTATATATTGGTGAAACCAAAAGACTACTCAATGTAAGGATTTTTATTATTATTGCTTTGTGTAAGGTCTCTTCTCCTAGTCCCTCACACACGAGCTGTGGTTCATTCCCCACTGTACCTCGGCCTACAAGGCCTTTTGTACACTCGTCAGCACACCTAAATTGGGTTAATTGTCTTCCCCTAATAGTCCCGTCCTTTTGATGAAGTCCAGGATATCGTTTAGGGGAGTCCTGTTTATTTCTTCGGGAGAGATGTATTCCCCTCCCAAATACCATGCTCTGAGATCCTTTAAGGCCTCGCAGTAGCAAAAGATGTGAAGCGAAGTTTCATCTTCCTCTTCACATGCCCTACATGTTGGGTCTTCTACAATCCCAATATTATTGAGATGCTTTCTCAGTGCACAGTTACCGGTATACAGTCCTGTGATCTGCCTTAGTTGCCTCCTATTTAATTGTAGGAGTTCTTTAGATCTTCTACGGTTCGAAAAATCCAGAAATGTCTTTGACAAGACCATTCCTGGTAATTCCTCCCAGTAGAGTTGGTGTTTTCGTTCTAAATCTTTCCTTATAGCCTCTTTAGCGTCCGCATAAGCGATCCCGCATGATAATGTAAGGATAAAAGAACATCAGCATTTCACCCAACGGGGAGACACATCCAAATCTGGTGTTGCAGAACATGCATGGTCCTTACATCACAAAATACAGTGGTCTGAGGCCAGAGTACTTAAAATTGGCGAAAACGCAAATTCAAAGAAGCGGCATTCATCAACAACAACTCAAATGTATATAGCAAACGAAGTATCGAAATACCCACAGTTTGGCGCCCAATAAATTCAAATATCAAAACACTGCCGAGATAGGGGCGGGATGTCAGACATGACCAACCATTGACAAAACATTTAAACCGTAGCCTGATTAATTTTGATTTCAGTTATAATTTTAAACTTCAGAACGATTAAAGATAAGAATTCCAATCTAGACGTCGTGTAACAGTTTTTTCAATAAATAAAGACAATGAATGCCCAAGAAAGTGTTTTATTTCATAAGTACAATATAATATAATAATTATATATAACAGTTTATCAGGGATCGGACCAAACCAAAGAGTAATAGTTATGTGTTTACTAGTTTTTTGTCGACGTTTCGTGAATACGATTTTTCATTTCATCAGGACTAAAAATATAACAATTTGTAAAACAATAGGTATAATATTAGAATAATTAGAAAGAAACCAACCTCAAACTTTCAGATTAAAACAAAACAAAACCATGATAACATGTTTCTTTCTGATTTTAAATATAATGACATTAGAAGTCTTAATTCTAATGATATTATTCAACATAACAAAACAGTAACAACAAACAAACACGATAAAACAATTTACAAGTGAAAACACGTGTTTTGTTAACAATTATTAAATTACGCAAACTATCAAGGTAATAGGATAAATCAAAACAATTAAACCTGTTTTGCCAACAGTTTGGTTCCTATTTATGGGGACTTCATCAAGGCTCACAGAAAATTTAGATTACATACAATAGTTTGTTCATTACATTCGTGAACTATATTGAAATATCATTAAATCATCAGAGATAAAGTCGTAAGTCAATAATCAAAAAAATCAAAACATCAATACTCGAAAAACCAATACTAATACAATCAACAAAAAGCAATAGTGAACCAATTACACTCTTATATAGAAACATATATCACCAATTTTTGAAAAATTTAACGAAAATGGATGTTTTTTCAATAATTAACCACAGAAAGATTAATCTAACCAATATGGCGAGTTTAATCGACAAACTATAAAAATAAAATGGTAAATGGTAAATAATATAATAATATACATATAACTATTTATGAAAAGTGGGAAATAATGACAACGCAATATTTTCGGTATTTGGAGTTTTTAAATACAATTTCTTCCGACTCTTTCTTTTTGGAGACTAATCGCCTTTGCTCATTGATATTTTCATTATGAGAAGTAGTCATTTTTATATTCTGTGTTATATTTTCCAAACTATTAAGTGCCGATAGCTTAGGTTCAATTAGCGCGATATATTTTTTTTACTACATCTAATTCTTTTGGATGAGTCATCAAAGCAACTTTCTGTGAAAGTTTAGCCAGCTTCTCTAATAATTCAGGTTTTTCTTCCTCAAAATGAGACGTTTTTGTGGATAGTTCCTTTAAAATTGATACAGATTTATTCTGATTTGGATCTTCAACAGTTGCCAGCCTGGGATCTTCTGGAATGCCTGTTGGGAAATAAAAAAACATTTTAGAAAAGAATAGAAAAATAATTTTGAGGTAGGTATTATTTCGAAAAAAAAAAACCGCTCCCAAAGTTTTTCACCACCTAATACAAAAATAGATAAGTTTATTCGTACATAACTAATGAGTAATGAGACGCCCTTGTGAAGAGTTTCTCAAATTTTTTATTATAAAATTAATGATAAAAGCCGAAAAAATAGTAGAAAAAATTGAAAAATTCCACAAAGTTCACATAGCGACCTAATACTAATCTCCATAGGTACCTATACCAGAACCATGTAAATAGAAAAATATAAATTACCCCTCATATGGCCACATCATCAGCGCAGATCCAGCGTCCCGACAGTGGGCTTTTTGAAAAAATTATCAGACTTTTATTATGAAAAAAACACCGGCACATATAAATTTATTCACGAACTACAAATGAGCCGTTTATTTTGAAAGTGGGGCAAGTCCATTTTTTGTTATTGCGAGACATTTAAAGGTTTGCATTTTAATACATTTAAAAATATTGGTAAGCACTACTAGACATATTTTTTGTATTTTGTGGCATTAGATAATGTAAGTTCATTAAGCAATAAGGTTTTTCTACAAACACTAGTAAAAGTGAGCTTTATTGCACGGCTTACTTTCATTAAAAGTGCCACTTTATTTCACTAGTGAAATAAAGTACTTTATCTACGACTACTTGGATAAGAACCTATTATCAAATTCATTTGAGTTAGGTAATGGAGTTCATTACCTAACTAGTTACGTAATGAAATCATTGCCAAACTCATTTTTTTCAACACGATTTTATCCAAAAATTATAACTATTTATCAACTAATAATAGAAGAGCGATGAATCATTTATGAAAATTAATAACAAAATTTCTGCATTTTAAAAAATTGACCCCAGAAGACGACAATTCTGACGAAGTAGTATTGATTTCAAAATTTCCACTGTGGCTTCTGGTTGACATAAAAACATTTTGGTTACCATGATTTCGATAGCTATACAACTTTGATATTAAATAAAAAAAAAGTATTACATTCGTCAAAAAATTTGTATTTGTTAAATTTTATTCAATTCTGGGGTATTCGTAGATAAAATTTTGTATCTTAATTCGTGTGATAAGACATATTAACATATTCATGCTCTTACCGACTCGGGTTGACGCCCTTGTCTTGCAACTCACCCCATTCATATGTTAATAATGCCCTTATCCCACTAATAAGATAATAGTATATTAAAAAACAAGTGTCAGAAGTCGACAATATACGACTTATAACACGAGTTTTATATACTATTTTTTCTATTTTGCCCTTTTTGTGCCCTTTTTATACAAAAAAATTGAAATTTTGAAATTTAGGGAATTTTGTGGTGGTTGGTATCGCTGACGTAACATTTCAAAATTGTTCAGTTGTTTTTTTCTTTTAAACTTTTGCAATGGTTTTTTCGCCGCCATTTGTCTCAAAATTAATTATTGTACAACATATGAGCCAAGATTTTTCATGTACGGCCCCTGAAATACGTGAAATCGCTGAAAATTTCTGAACATACTGTCAGTAATTTATTTCTAAATGACGTTTGTGCGAGCGCTACCAACCTTAAGAAAAAAAAAATCCTACATTTTCTATTTCGACACAGTGTGTCGAAATAGCCTAATTTCGATACAGTGGCCAGTGTCGAAATAGCGCTATTATAGACGCGAAATAGAAAAATAACTATTATAAAACTCTAATGTCCAAATGACATTTGTAATTTATTTATTAGTTTTTTTTTATTTTGAGTATAAATTATTTTGAAATGTTTATATTTATTGAACAATTGGAACAATTAATAAATGAATACCTCGCTAACTATCAGCAACAGGAGAACGATTAACATTATTAACAATATTATTCAAATTAGGAACAAAAGAAGACTGACTACCGGTGTCTAGATTTTCAATAGTAAAATCAAGTGTAGAAGGGACGTTGTTATCTGTAAGAATACGACTAGCAATCTTTTTTTTATTTTCTATTGAGTCCTCCAAATATCCTTCTGCTTAACAAAATAGAAGGATTTTCATAAAAATTAATGTTATTTTCAGAAAACCTGCACTGTGTTTGTAGAAAAAATATTGTATGACACACGTGTCAAAAGTCATTGTATTTTGCTCGTACGGTTGCTACACTCGGCTTCGCCTCGTTTCGCAAACTTCCGTACTCGCAAAATAAAATGAAACTTTTGACACTTGTATCATAAATAACTATTATTAACGCCCCAACAAAAAACCTATCCAAAATATTTTTGAAAATCATGAACAAATTCGAAATTAAATAATTTGATATCAGGTATTAGGACAATTAATAGAAAATTATGTTTAATGCCAACAGTTTCGTTTTTATTGGGTAAAAACTTCCTCAGGGCGTAAACAAATCAGTTATTTTCGACCAATAAATTTG
>JAZBGY010002508.1:0-10312 GCA_037414755.1 Lydus trimaculatus
ATAATAATCAGAATAAGAATAAGAATAATAATATTAATAATAATAAGAGTGAAACGTCAGTGGCAAGATGAATGGGACCAAAGTAACGTATTTCTTAGACAGATCAAACCAGCTGTTAATGTGTGGGGTCCTCCTGAGTGTTTGACACGTGCACAGTGAGTCACAGTGCATCGCCTGCGCTTGGGCCATACTGCAGCCACGCATAGCTTCCTATTATTGGGTGAAGAGCGTCCTTCTTGCCGTCCATGTGGAATGCACTTGACTGTCTCTTATGTATTATTGGAATGTCGCGCTTTGGAAACTCTGCGTGCTTTATATGAAATTCCGCCTGATCTAATGGGAGCTCTGACTGGAACTGAAGGTCTACAGAGTGTCCTGTCTTTCTTAAGAGCGACCAATTTTTACGATTCGATTTGATCTTATTTTATATTTTATTATATTATTTTCATATACTCTTTTATACCTATGTTTCTGTTTTGTCCATCATTGCTGTACACTTGGCTGCTTTTATTTTACTTTTTTATTGACTAAAGTATGTGCCTAAAGATTTTATATTTACTCCTGTGTTGTCTCTTTTTTCAATTGCTTTGTTCTTAAGTGTATTTTTTCTAATTAGATGATGCAGCTAATGACCAAAGCAGTCGAAGCTGCCAAATCACACAAAAAAAAATAAGAATAAAAATAATAATAATAATAAGAAAAAGAATAAGAATGGGAATAAGAATAAGAATGGGAATAAGAATAGGAATAGGAATAAGAATAAGAATAAGAATAAGAACAAGAATAAGAATAAGAATAAGAATAAGAATAAGAATAAGAATAAGAATAAGAATAAGAATAAGAATAATAATAATAATAAGAATAACATTATATCATAATCATAATCCCATAATATAAATACGTTTAATTATAAGATACTTAGCTCAACATGCACATTTTCGTCGAATAGATGATTATGATTGCCTTTCTGCTGCAACAGCACCACTTCTGATTTGTAGAAGTAAAAGCGATGCGACACCCCTAAAAAAGCTCTCTTTGTTTTTTACAAAATGTATGATTATCAACAATCAATTCTTCTCTTATTATTGTTATGATGTCAATTGTTCATTTGAGTACTCTGAACGCCCAAATCGTTTCCACCAAGTGTCAAGTGTTTGAGTATCCATTCATGCATTTTCACTCTATTAATTTACTCTGACAGCTTTATGGCGTACTCCAGCTGTGCTTCGCTTGAGCGCCCAGAATAATAAAGGAATGTATGCATAATCTCCATTTAGATATTGCACCTACCAACTTATTTTGGAGAATGTAATAGCATAAAAGAATTTCTCCTATATATTTATAACGATACATTGGTTGTGACGAGAATAGATAAACAATATATTTTGGAAAAACTCTATCAATAGGGGCAAGTAGTAATTTCCTGCTCAATCGTCCGATTTCTTGTAGGGCAATTTTATGATCAGCAGGGCGTAAACTGATTGCGGAACTCAATTGGCCTATACCCAATCAACTAGACAACGAATTTCAAACTGTAGAATTTGCGTACAGAAACGTAACCTTCTAGTTTTCAATACAGTATAAATCGGGCAAACCTTGTAAATTCACACTAGAAACACATTTTACAAGCACTATTATAAGTATCGCTTGTAATTTGCAGCTTGTAAACTTTTACTCTTATTGTTTCGAAAAACAGGCAATAACTCAGGAGTGAATGATGGTTCACTACACTTTCGCATCCTGCTACTATCCTATGTCTATCACATCCAACCTTACAAATAGACGTCATATTTTGGTCCACATTTGCTCTTTTTATTTATCATTATTACATTATTAACATAATAATTGAAATTGTGAAAACAGTCAAGATAACTTTTTATTCTTTTCTTTATCAATTATAATGTTCTATATTGGTTAAAGTTATAATTTTATAAAAAACATTAGAAACTTTACCATTGTTGCTTTTGTCCGCAATTTTTGTATATAAATCATCAACTTCTTCAATATTATAGGATACTGCTCAGAAATTAACATAATGAGCAAATGTTTTATTATGCAATGAAGCTAGTTGTAGGTTTGGAGGTTCTCCAAGTGGTAATAATAAATACATAAGAAAGTATTGCAATAGGAATTAATAGAGGAAAACAATTGAACTTGTTTGAATCTATAACGTTTATTATTGTATTTTCATGGATCAGACTTGTTAATCCGTCAATATTCCAGACTATGAAGCTTTGGTTTTACAACACAATAGAGAGTTGAATACCGAATACTATTCGATGGATGTAACAATCTACTGTATTTTCAAGAATCTGTGACTTTCAGAATTAGAGTAACTAGAATTTCAACTTCTGGATAGGCGCAAAGTAGGGATATCCATTACAGCTTGTGTAAACGTTACTCCCTGTTGTATGGTCGTAGAGGCTCAGCTTAATGCAAGTAAAGACTTAGAGTGTAGTTATATGATTTATTTAAATTTTTTATTACAATACACTTAGCCGTTACGTTCGTAACGTTCATCAGTAACTGAGCTCTTCCTTCTGTTATAAAGAATTTGCTCTCCAATTCTCAAGAATACACGCTCTTGTTGCCATATATACCGCTCATCTGAAAAAGAAAAGATTATATTATTGCAGTGACCAAGAAAAACGATAAGCTGGAACTTATTTTTTGAAAAACGAAGTATTATCAGATAATGTACACTTTTACATCAAGAAGAAATTCTCTTCGCTTAGGTCATACAAACTATTTCATCGGGGCTAAGAATTCTGAGCTAACTAATAGCTCAAAATTCTTAGCTGTACTACACGAGGGGTAGAAAGCTTGGCACAAACATCGCATGGGCAGCAGTATACAATATTTGAATCACCCGTTCCATTAATACTAATATGGAACGTTTGAATTAAATCGTTTTTTCAAACAACGAATTTGAGTTTTCTATGAAAACCTCAACGTCTGTACACCGTACTAAAAAAATAATAATATTAGGCGAGCAAAAGATACCAACCAAGTGTTTATATAGTGAGTGTCCAAGTTTAAGAGAGTAATAAAACATTATTACTGATTATTGTTGAACATATTTTATTACTAATGTATTAATAATTATCATCCGTATTATATGATTGTATATAACAGTTTATCAGGGATCGGACCAAACCAAAGAGTAACAGTTATGTGTTAATCCTTTATTAGTTTTATGTCGACGTTTCGTGAATATGGTTGTTCACTTCATCAGGACTGTAAAAATACAACAATTTGTATAACAATACAATATCAAAATAATACAAACGAAAGAAACGAACCTCAAACTCATAGATCAAAACGTAACAAATCATGTAGGTTTTTTAATTTCATGATAACATGTTTCTTTCTGATTTTGATATAATAATAACAAGAAGTCTTAATTCTAATGACGTTATTCAGCAAAACAAAACAGCAACGATAAACAAACACCATAACAATTAACAAGTGAAAAACCCGTGTTTTCCTAACAATTTTAGTACTAGAAATGATAAAGCTCTCGAGTCTGTCAAATGTCAAAATTATTATCATTAATATTATCAAAATATTGAGATAGAAAGAAATTTCTAGTACTTTACAGAAAATATATAACGTATCTCAATATGGAGGGTAGTTTCTTAATGATATTAATTCATTATCTACACAACGTAACTGCATGATGTCTGCCTATCACATAAGCAGGAATCAAGACCATTTGATAAGGAACTGTATATCGCTCCTTCTTTAGCAGCTCTAGTTAGATTTTCTAAGCAAATAAAGTTTATGACAAGGCTGTAAACGCAATTATTATATTTTCAAACAGAAAGCGAAAGAGACCGGATAACACCCTGCTGTGAGAATTACGACAGGTAGCATGGGCACTCTCTTATCTCTTAAAATTGGAAGACACTGAATGTGGATTGGTAATTTCCAATCAATATTCATTTTTAGCGGCCAGTCTCTTTGGTGATGATGGTGTTGTTGAAATAAAATGCCATTTCAACCTTGAGAATTTAACACACGAAGAAGCCATCAGAACTAAGAAAATAAACTTTGGTCATCCCATTCTGTAAGAGAACCATGATTATTATTATCAGGTGCAAGGCCAGTTATTTATTACAGGGAGAGAATACTATTTTTTGAGATGTGGACGCCATACGGAACCCTATACAAAAAAAAATTAAAAATATATTATTTTGGAAGACTTTAAATACAAATAGAAATGTGATTTTTGTAAGTGCTCTAATTCAGGAAACATTTTGTTTTCTCTAAACAATAAATTTTTAAAAATTGATTATAAATTACCAATCCACATTTGTCAATTTTTTGCTGGGTTTGTTTTTCTTGAAATAATTTGGCAGCATTTGGTTAATTTCTCTCGGTTTTTTCCACGTAATTTACAAATTTTTCCACTGTGATAGGTAGAGACCGGACGTCTAAAGCTTCCTTATGTCGACACGCGCTTGTCGCGCGCCAGCACTCAACCAGTGGCGGACTGCGGCGATCTTGATTCAATAATCATAACCGCTCAGATATTTAGTTAAATTATATTTTTTTCATAATAATTGTTTACAAATACATTCATGACGATATTAAAAATAACAAAAAAAAATGGCAGTTCAGTTGCAATAAAATGATAATATTGTTTATACTGGATAGAAATTTGTGGAAATACAGAATATTGAATTGATGTATTTAACAGGAAATTGGTTTCATTGGTCTGTTACTTTCACAATCTTTACTATTATTATCTTTGCGCTTTGTCGGCAAAATATCAAAGAAAAAATAAGTAGTAATCGAAGCAATTCTTCAAATCGCGGAAATTCCCTCATATTTCTTGTAGGCTTATTCTCTGAAGTTGTTAATGAATAAGGATAAACATTTAAAATGAAGAGAGAAATGCCCAATAATGTTTTGAAGAGATTTCTTAATTTTGAAAAGAAAATTTTTTTCCATATTTGTGTGATTGTTGCTTGCATCCACTCAAATACTCCTGCATCTCTGGTAAATATATTTATATTTTCTATTTTGATCTATAATTATGCCATCCTCCAATTACTATTGTTCTGTATGTAACATTAATATACTTAAAAAACAATCTAACATAGCAAGACATCTAAATTCTAACAAACATTTAGCAAATAGTGCATGTTTTCAGTCTGAGGTCGCGGATACCCAGATTCCAACGAGTAGTTCTGATTTCTATACAGATTTATGTAATGCTTTTATTGCGGCTGACATTCCTTTTTCTAAATTACAAAATCCTATTTTTCGAGAGTTTTTAAAAAAAATATACGAATTACAAGATTCCGGACGAATCGACAATAAGGAAAAATTATTTGCCAAGGGCATATGAAAACACGCTCTCATTAATACGTCGCGAAATTGAAAATAAAGATTTGTGGGTTTCTGTAGAGGAAATGACGGATAGAACGGGTAGACACATTGGGCATGTTGTTTTAGGAACGTTAGACGATAATTCGGGAGAATCTTTTTTAACTGCGTGCAAAGTCCTCGACAAATCTAATTCAGAAGAAATTTGTAAATTAGTTCGCAACAGTTTGAGTGAGGTTTTTTCTGACGAATTTAAAACAAAACAAAATTTTAATGTTCATTTCTGATAGTGCTTCCTATATGTTGAACGCTGGTCAAATTTTAAATCACGAATTTCCAACTGCCTTTCATTTAACTTTCCTTGTTCACGCGTTGCATAGAATTTGTGAATTTGTTCGCGATGAATTTAAAAATGTTGATTATCTGATCGCCGAAGTAAAAAAACTTTTTTTAAAAGCACCCAGTAGAATTAATTGCTACAGAGAGATCTGTCCGAATTTGCCTTTGCCTTCACAATAAGTCCTCATACGATGGGGAACTTGGATTACAGCCGCTACATTTCATCATCAAAACTTTAATTCGTTAAAAACTGTCATTTCGGGATTGGAGAGAAGCTCTAAAAGTGTGATTTCGTGTAAACAATTATTCCAAAATTCAGGGCTTCAATCGGATTTAGAATATATCCATCAAAATTTCAGTCATATACCCAACACAATACCCTTTTTAGAAAATCAAAATTTACCACTATCAGAAACATTAAATAGTTTCAATAACGTTATCAATCATTTCGCGTTAGAATTTTCTTTGTAATGGAAATTCTTTAAAATTCTTCAATATTTCAATCATTGATCACTCAATCAATCAATCAATTGTAAATTTGCTTCTAACACTTCTGTTCATTATTATTATTATATAAATTGTCCATCCTTGAATCATTATTATAAAAATTAAATTAAATATAAAAATTTTCAGTTTCAAGGAAATATTTATTATCGAATTTGTACTAGTTTCGGCCTTATTTTAGGCCATTATCATATAATTTCAGTTAATATCATTAATATACATCGTTTTCTAAATAAATATTAATACAATATCGTGGCAAATATTCACATTTAATTTTTCTAATAAACTTAAATTTAACCTGAAAGTTCGTTTGGGTCCTACATGCTGCGCTTATGGATCGAGTATAGTGGGATTCGAGAATTCTGCCCCAATCGACCGCCTGAGTTTACGTTCATAGTAATCGAGGTTATATCGATAGCACGAGTGGCTGATTGTAGTACCACTATTTTTAAAGAATTCTCCCCAGATTCACTGTAAAATATACCTGTTTACATTGGGTTGGTATGTTCCGCTTGAGTATTGGTGTTATTTTTATAGTACGATGCGGTGACGTCACGGCTCCCTCTAGCGAGCCAAAATTCGGTCTTTGGTGATAGGTTAGTTCGACCTTATGTAAAGTGACCTGGTTTTCAAAAAACCAAGGCGGGACGAGATAACTTTTTCCAACCGTGGATGAAAGAATTCTTTACTTAATGATATGACATAATTGAACTTTAATTTTTTCAACAATTCAAATTTAACAAATTTCAATTTAAATTCTCATAATTAAATTTAATATCCAATTTCTCTACATAATCTCACACCAAATAATTAATTAAAAAAGTATCTAGTTATATTTAAAAAAAAAATTAAAAAATTTATTATATCAAAACAGCTGATTTGAAATTTAAATATCATTTGTTTTAAATATTATGAAATCTAATGATAACGTATTTAGAGTGATTTTTTAAATTTCGAATCTGTAAGCAATTTTATATTATTTTTGTTCTTTTTATCATTTATAACTTTCATAGTACCTGAAGATGAATGTATATTCGAAATAGCTATTGTACAGATTATTAAATTTATATTTTTGTGGTTTTTGATTAAGAGTTATAATTAATTTTATTTTCATTATTAATAATATTATTGCCAATTTCTAAAGTAAATTGAATATTCTTGTGTAAAGAATTAATAAAAATTAAAAATTCATTAGATTCTTGAAACGTTATCTACCAACTTAACGTCTGTGAAATAACATGGACATTTAACCTGGCGTTATGGAATAACGTAGATGTTATTTATTGAAAATTATGAAAAACAGATTACAGATGTGCATTCTTGAGGAATATTACTGTTAGCATGGATTGAGCAAATCGCAAATACCGTAGAAACGTAATTACAGTTCAAAAAACTGGACAACAAAATTTTGGATTACCAGCGAAAGTGAGGTTATGAGAGTATTTCGTAGAAATGATGAAAAAATACGAAGACGTGATTTCAGCAAAAATTTTCAATTAACAAAGAAGACAACAATTGCAAGCAGAATTGATAATCTACTTAAAATAAACTAAATTTCTTCCTTTATCCATAGGAGACACGCATATTTTAAAATTACTAGTCCTATTTTTACATTTATACCCCAGAAACTCTTTAAAGAAGTAACATTTAAATGAGTTTTGTATACAAAGTTTGTTACATACAAATTTCACATGCCTACATTACAAAATTCTCGAAAACCTTTAGTGTTTCCAAAAGATTTAAAATATTCTAATTTTGCCGCTAATACAAGCGTTATACCACGTTATACCATTCCAGTTCCAACTCTCTCTAACTAATACGTATTCTGTATAGCATCACCTCGCTTTAACAAGACAATACTTATAGTAGACCAAATACTCTAAGGCTATATGGCACCAATAAAAGTAGCTAACCACAAATAAACATCTCTTTTGTGACATCTGCAGGTAGGCGCATTCACTGTAATAAATCATGTTTCGAATATTTGGGTCTTGTGAATTCCAGATCCGGCTTCAAACTGGGTGGGTTAATAAATAACGTTTTTAGATAGGAACGTTTGTTCAATCTGCATTTCATGTTTCGATAAATTTGCTTAAATCCCACCCTGGTCAAAGAAATAACGATAGAGCGGCACGGTCCCGCCAGATGGTTTATAACCAGAAGATATTTTCTATTATAGTCAAGTTAACTTTTACACAATGGGATAATTTTATTGGTGCCATAGAGACTTGTAGTATTTGGACTACTATACTTCCATTTTAACAGTTCGCTTTTAACGTATACCATAACGGCAATGTTAAAAGAATGATACAACATGCGAGATTTCGCTTCGAACGTTATAAACTCTGCTATTCTCAAACGTTAAACCCAATTAATCAGAGCCTGTTATTTATATCGTGTTTGAGACAGCATAGGGCTGAATATTGTTTACACTGGATTCAAATTTGTCGAAATATAAAATAGTAATTTAACAAAGAAATGGTGAGAAAACGTCCGCCTCTCCTTGGTCTCACTAGTCCACCATGTGCTTTTAAAGGATCTAGGAAAATTATTCGAATGCAATTGTTCGAATTCAATTATTCGAAAAGAAAATTGTTCGAACGGTAATTTATTCGAAAGGAGAATTGTTCGAAATGGAAAATCTTCGACTGAAAACTATTCGAAAAGTAAAAAAAAAAATGTCAAGGCAATTGTTGTCTATTCGCTCAGTGCGTAACCGCGCTTAGAACCTTTCGTGAAGAAAAATAGAAATAATTCAAATTAAATGAAATGTAGAGGTACATTTCATTTAATTTGAATTATATATAATAATGGATGATATCATTAACATAGAAAAATAGAAATATTTTTTCATCGAAACTGTAATAAGTGTATCAGCGTTTTGTTAAAAAATCATAATTTTAATAGCATTGGTATACAGGATGTTTTTTTTTTCGTGATTTAACATTGCTATCTTGGAAACCGTAAACGATAGAAGAACGGTTGAATAGAACACAAGTTGGGTATTTGAGAAGTTATTGAAATACTCAAGACAAATCCATAATATGTCTTACCGTTCATGAATTATACGGAGAAAACCAAAAATGTCTATTTTCCATTTTCTCTTGTAGCACCTTTTTTTACGGGAATATCAAAAAATGTTAAATAAACTTCTTCATTTATGTCACGCAGGCTTCAATTTTGTAGTAGCGAAATTTTGAAAAAATGTCCTTTCTCTTCAGGGCCACCGTCAACCTAATTTTTTTTAAATACCGACCTGCAATTTTACTTTGGATTTTGGAAAGATTGGCTATTCTCTTTCTAATTATGTAACTTAATTTAGAGTTTAAAATGATTTTTATACCGAAACAGCAACTTAATTTATTTCGAATACGGACCTGTGTTTAGGATATGAATTTGTTCATTTGTTCTAATTATAAGTAAATTATAAATGATAGATTTACTTGCTTTAAAGGAGCGTCTTGACACAGACTCATTTAGCAGGGAACAAGCTGAATGTATCAAATTTCTCGCGTAGTTAGCAGCGCAAGTCAGCAGTTTTGAGTGCTGTCTACGTGCCTGAGCAACACAGCCAATGCTGGCAGTTTGTTCCATGCGAGAGCGGTAAATGAATAAACATCAAAGGAACGTTGCAAGCAATGTGCGTCTCGTGTAGACGTGCTTTTTGGTTAGTTATAATTCTCGGTGCTTTGATTATAATTATCACAAGTGTAATCAGCTGATTTATGCTGCCAACTACTGGAAACAAAAGACACATGAGACGTGTAATTAAAACGGTAATTTGCGGTGGCCTGTAGCCCAGTATAGACAGTACCCGTAGATGGGAAACGGACAGTTGAGCGCCGCGGAAAGGGATCATTTCAGGTAGTCGAATATTATAGGTCAATTGAGCGCCGAGTACCCTCGGTACGTATAGTCAATTGAGCGATGCGGTCAGATAAAGTTTCAGGTAGTCTAGTATAATAGGTATACTAATGTTTACTATTTAATTACTCTCTTAATATTATTTTTAATAGACATGAACATATTTTATATCGATCAGTTTAATTTAATAGGATCTAGTAGATACAACCGGTGCACATGAATTCCGGTCCACATAAAGTCTTTTACCTGTGCGAGAACTTGGGTCCGTTAA
>JAZBGY010002510.1:0-10300 GCA_037414755.1 Lydus trimaculatus
GGAAATACATATGCAATAATGAGAAATACATATGCAATAATGAAAAATACATAATGCAAATATGAGCTGGTATATAAGCGTTTCGTTTATACATTAAAATAATAGAGCTATTAATGAGTAAAAAACGTACGAAAAATAGACTTGATTTTGAATGGTCGTAGATAAATCAATTTAAACACTCACAATTCACTGTTTTATATATTGTCTCATCGAATCGGCACTACCCTTTCAGCATTTGTCCGCATCATACGATACACTGAATATAGTGTATCATATGGGGGTACGTTCAAGTTTATAACTGCAGGTATTAATGAGACACCCAAATTACACTTATTATCGTGATCAAAATGAATACATGAGTACAGAAATAGATTCTCCAGCTCAAAATTTTATAAATACCATACAATTTATACTCAAATATAGTAGAAATTGTCCCACGAAACAGTATAAAGTGTTCATCTAAATAGTGGTTTCAATTAATCTAACCCTGATTTTAAACTCAAATAACGAAGTACGTATTTTAACAATCTTTTTTTGGATGAATTTAACATTAAGACTAATTACTTTATTATATTATTTTCAAAATAATATAACTAGATTTTTTTTTATAGTATACATCTTTTTTTCCCCTTAAACAGTAATATAACGTTTAGTATATTTCTTGCATTATTTCTCCACATAGACTAATGGCATTTCGCACTGGCTGACATCTGCTTTCCACAAACTCGCCGTCTTCATTTTTGATTGCACCACACCATTGCTTATTATTATCACCATCTACAAACGTAATGTATTTTATTTAAAAAAAGTATGGTAATCGAGATTGAAAAGACTTATTGACCTGTAATCAAAATATAAATTACGTTAGCGTCAAGTCTATCTCCGGTATCTGCTTCATGGATAAACTCCTCAGCTTCAATTGTAAATTGTATTTGTCCGAGGGTTGCCTCGTACATAATTTTATCAATTTTTGCTTGGCTTATATCTTTACTTGTTGTTATAGGAGCTTGTAATAACATATTTTTCCCTTTTGGGATGTTCAAAGGAACAGAACTTGCTACGACGGAATGTAATGCTTCCATCACAAAAAAAAAAGAAAAAACACAACGTTTACTTTGCAACTAATAAAATTTCTATCTTGCGTTAGATTTATATACCAAACGAAACGATACTAACCACACCTGTAAGCAAAGACATTTTAGTTAGAATTTTTGAATTTAATAAAATTTAATAAAAATATGTCGTTTCTTAGTTTGAAATCTAATTATCAAATAACCGCAAAATGTCTCAATCAAGAGCTCAACCAGTCATTATACAAATTAAGCTTAAAATATATTATTGATAATACTAAGATTAATGATTTTTTGCTTTTTCTAAATCATTCCCATTTATTCCGAATAATTGCGATATATAAAATTCTCAGGTCGTTTTCAAACACCGGCATTTTGCCGGCGCCGGCGCCGGCTCCGGCTCCCACTTGTCGAGATCCACTCCGACTGCATTTCTCGTTGAAAGAAATCGGGCCGACATTTTTGCCGTGCCGGCGTGTATGTAAAAGCTATCATTTGATTACATAGTACTCAGTAGACGTCTACGTTCTCCTGGATGAGGTATATCTCCAAAGTCTGGGAGATGTAATCTTATTCTAAGTGTCCGGGGTGGAGGTATGTTATGATGATGGTTCTCTATCTATGTAACTGACTTGCTTCGTAAACTGCTATTGTGCTTTAGAGAGTGATGGTTTAGAAGGTATGAAAAAGTAGTAAGACGTTTTCTTTCCATTATATACTGTGAGCTCTTTAATTATAAACTCGGTTACTACAAATCCTTGCACATCCATAACGATCAGTTTCATTTCCGTTGCTTTTGGGTAAATCAATAATTTTAAACACTATTAACTTTAAATATTTTTTGGATAAAGCACATATCACATATTACGTTTTCAGTGTCACTTTCTCCTTTACATTTGGGACATGTTAATTGAATTGGAACACGCATTTTTCTTTTCGCAATTCAAAAAGCTACTGACTGAGATTGTTCAACAGTTCTTACTAACTCGACGACACTACTACTTAATTGTCGTAGACCATTAGATCTCTTAACTTGATGCTTCAACTGGCCCCAAGTAAGTTCAATTGGGTTTAAAACACAATAATTATCAATTACATAGGACTTTTGGTAACTCAAATGACAGTTCTTAATTGTCTCTAATAAAAAGTTTTTGCTACTATTCGATGGCATCATATTATAACTTCCCATAAAAATCATAATATCATCCTTTTTTGTATTTTGTGACGGAATTTTTTTATCCATCCGCGAATGGTATGATGCATTGTCCATCACTATAATGGAATTCGGACGTAGATTCCGTAGGAAACAGTCTTTAAACCACATTTCAAACAGGTCGGCGTCTATGTCTTTGTGGTAGTAAGCTGAACAATCAGCAATGTTTTTAGTTGAAATCAACAAACAGTCAGTCACCCAAGCGTCCACACTTCCCGCATGCAGGTTTGCAATTCTTTTGCCTCTCACAAGGAATTTTCAAATCATACTTCCCTGAACTGACTATCCAACCCCTATTAATCGTATCATACGTATCAAACCAAGTTTCATCCAAATAATAAATATTTTTATTTTGATTCTTGTACCCTCTAATTTTTTTTATGAATTCCGTCCCAAGTGTCCGAAGACGTTCCGTTTTCATGATACTTAACCGCTTGTTGATCCTTCGATATTTAAAACCAACAAATTTTAGTAATCGTTCGAAAGTTTTTAGAGAGTATTCGAATGGAATTTGGCGTTCCAGCATTTTATTTCTAATTCTGTACAATATAGGCACTACATGCCATAAACGATATTTTTAATTTGCCTAATTTCACTATCACTAAACGAGCCTACAACTGATTTTCTTTCGCCTATCTACCGGCCCAATTGTTCTTGAGCTGTGTTAATTATTTTGGACACGGTTCATTTTTGAACTGCAGTCAATTGTGCAGTTTCCGTTTACATTTGTAAGTATTTTTTTTGTTTATATTTGTTTGCTTCATTTAAAATATTTATTAAAAATAACTAATAAAAAATGGTCATCCTACTACGGCTCTACCTGTTTAGCCTGGCTATTGTCAGGAATTATGGTAGGCAAAATTCTTTGTTGAATTACATCGTAAAATAATTTGACTTATAAGTAAAGATCGGATTTTGGCTCCCTAGAAGAAGCCGTGGCGTCACCGCATAGCATTATAAAAATAACAACAATATGCGAGCGGAACATATCAACCTAGTGTAAACAGGTGTATTGTCACACCCTAGAATTGGTAGAGTATTCACGGTGAATTTCTAAGGGCCTTAGGATGTAGAAGTATAAACTCTCGATATTGACTTAGCACAGTTTATTTTGAATAAGCAAAGAATATAGAAATACTTACAGGCAGGTCGGAAGGACTCTTAGCTGGAATGCCATTGAACTGTTGGATATGGAATGGTTGTTCATTACCGACTGACGACAACTACTGATTGATAGCTGATAAACTCGTAGTCTTGTGGACGGTTTTTATAGTCTCATTCAAGGAGTGGCATTCCGCTAGTTTCCCCTCGGCCCGTATCCGCATATGAATATTCTTATCATTATGGGAATCGTGTTTATAGTAGATTCCCAAATATATCTACGTTATACCCTTATTGGGATTTATTTACCTAATGTAGTGTCAGACTTAAGTCATCGTATCGTCCTCGATTTCACCCGCATAATCCTAGAAGGTGATACTTTTCCGTGTATGACGGCATATTTAGATTACGGACTACGATAATCTAAGTCTAACAACAGATTATAATTATATTTGATGTCTTTTCTCAAGGACAAAAGGCCATAGTTCGATCTTCCCTGAATTATCCGGATTAAATTAGTATAGAATTAAGACAATAATTTGTTTATTAACTTTTATTTGTGACAATATTTCACATTGAATCTGGAGAGTATTCTTTAAAAATACTGGTACTACAATCAGCCACTAGTGCCATCGATATAACCTCTATTACTATCAACGTAAAGTCAGGCAGTCGATTGGGGCTGAATTCTCGACCCCCCACTACACTCGGTCCATAAGTTCAGCATGTAGGGCCCATACAGACTTTCAGGTTAAATTAAACTTTATTGGATCATCGATATATTGTGGTAAGCATACAACAGCAAAGCTGCTACACGATGGCATGTCTCACGTGAGGGAAAAAGTTTCTTCGTGTGTTATTCCCCAAGTAAAACAATTTTTTTCATTATATAATAATTCGACAAATAAAGTGATTGAATAGTAAAAATAAGTAAAATCAATTATTTAAAAAAGTCAAAATATTTTATTCTTCAATGTTAAAATATGTTTCACAGAACCGGTTTCGGGTTAGCGCCCATCATCAGCTGTATCTACAATAGATTTTACAATTGTTATCATCTTTTTCGTTTACATTTTTTGATTGTAATTATAATCAAACAAAACAGTAATCGAACATATAGAACATGAAAAACAAAACAAAAACAAAATTATAATATTTAAATTACAAAAGAAAAACAACAGATGGATTTTTCGTACATCAATTTTCAGTTTTTTGTAAAATTATTATAAATTAATTGATTAAATAACGTATTTATTTCAATTATGGAATCACTTTTTTATATGTTATCAACTATTTATTTTATTGTTTTTTTATATACCAATAATAAGCGTGAACGTTCATAATAGATAAATAAAGTGGAATTTCAGTATTAAATTTTAGGAAGGAACCTATTGGCCGCTATCAGTATTTTTATTATCATTATTTGATGGTGTTTATTTATTTATTGTTTATATATTGTAATAATTTAATAATTTCTTATTTTATTATTTTCAAATTATATAGGTGAAAAGAGGATTAAAGCTTAGATCTAGTTGATCATTTAATAATTGATTGGAGTATGTTTTTTTATATTTATATATTTCTAGGTCTTCTAGTAGTAACAGCTTCCTTCCTTTTTCACATTTATGTAAAATTTGTATGTTATTATCTGATTTGGAGTTGTGATTAGTAGCTGACAAGTATTGGTAGAATCTGGAAGATGGATATTTTCGATGTTCTTGTATTCTTGTTTGAATATTTCTTCCATTTTTTTCATATTTCAAATTCTTGCCATTTTTGAGGTAGAATCATTATACCATCATTGTGAAATTTCTGCATTTTCTGAGCGAAGAACTGTGACAAGTGGTTTTCGCATTAGTCTTTTGAAGCCAACGTTACGAGAGTTCTACAGAGACCGAAACAAGTAGAAACCCGATTGTGTAATGATCAGAACTATACGGTGAATTTGATGCATCCAATCTCGTAATTTTTGTCGGGTGACCCAAATACGTATGGGACCTGGCATTATCTTGATGGGAGACAAGACCTTTCCTACTGATCAATTCTGGTCAAGCCATTATTGCCCCAACGACAATAAATCTGGAAACGTAGCTAGTAGGTTTTGCTATCCAGTTTAACCTAACTATCTTTCCAAAAAGAGCAACTTTTACTTCTGGCATTTGTGACAGTTCAAAGGACTCGTTATTTGGTATATCCTCCTTCTGTTATGGGAAGCACAATTACATTATATTTACTAGAGCGATCTTTTAAAGCTGATCGTAGTGTAACTGATATAGAGAGAAATGGCATGGGTGCACTTTGAAACTAAACAGGGTACTGATACGGTTTTGTTCACCCCAGCTGGTTTAAATTCTCGGTTCATAAAAGGATTCGTGTTTCCAACACCAATGAACACTGACTGCACTTGTAATTGCATATTTAGTATTGTCTCGCAAATCAGAATCATCAAGCACTGATATAATAAAAGTAAAGATTTTGAGAGCTATGTTTTACCTCTGGGTTACATCACTATACATTTTCTATGGGGTTTAAGTTGGGTAATTATGTCGGCCATTCTATAACATTGGTTTTGTTAGCTTGACACCACGATTTTGCCTTCTTGCTAGCATGTTTGGTGTCAACATGCTGATGATATACCAGTTATATTGGCATTTTATCATCGATCCACTGTTCAAGGAAACTGACGTACTCCACTTGATCATCCATGATGCCACGAATTCTTTATATGAACCTAGTATGTACTGTGCTAGGAATAACAACCTCAAACCATAATTCACCACGATGCTTAACGGTCTTTACAGTATATCTATGGCAATTTTAATTTCGTCGGTCGCGAAAAAATTTCCCCATTTCGTCAGTGACCACTATCACATGTTATTTACCGAAAAATAATTAATACTTACATATTAACAATTATAAAGTTGCTGGATTAATGGAAATAGATAATAATATAATATGAAACTAAGTGATACAGGAACTTCAGAACAGATCATTAAGTGCCAAGACCCGTTCACTAAAAACAACTGTCAAATCATGTCCAGCCTACGTTGAGCTTAACTTTCACCAATATTTTTGGGTAACTTAATATAATTAAATTGTTAATTACTGCACTCATAGTCATTATAAGAATTTTCAACTAATCGTGCCCCAAGTGAGGCCAGAGCAATGGGTTAAGGTGGATATGCTAGATGCCAGGTCTCAGCTATTACAGAGGAAGAGTTCTGAACCGAGTAGGGCCTCTTCAGTACTCTGTGAGAGACAGATCTGGATGGAGAAATCCTTAACCCTGACTTTCCTAGGAAACATGCACAGCAGGTTGTAGCGATATTGCTTCCCAAAGGCAACAATAAACTAGATGACTGCAAATGTGACTGTGCGAGAGGTGTGAAAAGTTTTCTTGAAACACACAAAATAGAACATAATATGTACTGCATTAAATACCTGAAATGGTTGCATAAGAATTATATTAAGATTATATAATACAAATGATTAGGGTTCGATGGCACAATATGCTGAGTAGAAGTTTAGTTGTCCAAACAACTTGCAAGAATGAGAAATTTGGATATAAGTTCGTTAAACACATTGTTAATCATGTGAGTGAAAAGTTTGTTAATGTGCACAAGTGGCAGTAAGATACGTACAGAAGAAAAGAGTTCTTGATAAAATCACCATAAAATTGAACATATTTAAATATAAGAATAATCAAAAAAGTTCTGTAAAGACAAATGCTAGTGGGATAGTATTAAATAATTGATTATATTCTTGTAATAAATTTCAATGAACGCATTTCAATTTTTTTAGTTAAAATGCTGATAGGTATTCCATCTAGACTGTTGCAGGAGAGCGACGGTTTGGCGGGCGACGTAGGGGCAAGCGTTGTGTGGAGAATGCTAAACAGTCCCCTTCTCCGGTTCCGAGTCTTAATTTTTTCAAGGTCTCACAATACCTGCCAGAGATGATTCTGGTCCTAGGAGGTATAAAGTCGACCAACAATACCCCTTTTCAATCCCGAAACACAGTAGCTATGACTTTACCGGCAGATTGTGTTTGTTTGAACTTTTCATGCGGCGACGAAGAGGAATGCCGCCACTGTCGTGATTGTTGTTACGTTTCAGGTGTGCACTGGAACGCCCAGGTTTCGTTTGCATAGCGGTTAAGAAATTTACAGGAGCAGTCAACGCAGACCTTCTGATATTGTAACGTTTCTATAGAAAATCATTCATTATTTCAATCAAACAACTCCAAAGTACTACTTATTGAAATATTTGCTACAGCACAACATATATACTTTACGAACTCTTACTTCAAACATGCAAAATTTTGATCGATTTTCAAATACTATCAAACATAATTTCCAAACTTTAGAATTTGTCCCCAAAAAACTGATAGACCAATATAAAATTCTTCGACAACGTATTTCCAAAGATACTCAAGTACTTCACGAAGACCTCATTGAAATATTTTACCACTTATTTCAAAACGCTCACCAACTCTATCAAAACCTTCATGCTCTTCGAAATGCTAAAGTAATGCAAAATCACAGGATCCATCACATTCCTTTTATATTAATTCAACCAAACATGCTCAATAAGGACCTAAAGGTACTAGAAAAAGAAATTAATAACGACGGATACGGATTAGGTATCCCTCGGAAGCAAATTTCACGATATTATAAATTACCTTTGGCTGATTGTGTTATAGTAGAATCTCATATGGTTATTCAAATTCGTATACCCATCAGTCGACAAAACGTATAATGGAAATTATGGGAATTGCTGACAACACCTTTCACATGGCACAACGACACTTGTATTATTATACATGTTACACTGTATTTTTCCACGGGAACAGTACCCGGATCATTCACCAAACCAATGTTGCCACTCATTCCTGGTTCCAATTTACATGGTTGTAAACCTATGACACCCAACTGTGTTATATACCCAGATTCTCAACGGACATCACATATGCACCAGAATGTGCATACAGGATGCACACAGGGGCTACTGTGGATGACCTCAGTCACCACTGTCCCTTTCGTAGCCATCAAACACAATCAATGGTAATAACAGAAATCCGAGAGGATGTATGTGTCCTAACTCATCCAGTACCCGGACTTGGACTTCATTGTAACGCCGAAACTCAGGAACTATCCCAGGAAGTATATAACAAACCAAGTGCTTTAGAAATCCACTTACCAAGGAACTGTCAATTGGAATCACACAATACTACCATCATACCTACAAGATATCCTTGTAAAAAGAGTAATCATTCACCATCAATGGTACATGTATTACCTGCTACATGGTCCAATCTTGACTTCTATGTAATCCACCCATTGCATCATGAAACTCATCCCACTTTTGATAATTTCTCTGAGTGTTTGAATACTGATTGGACCTTGAAGGCCCCACATTTGAACTTATCCACTAACTCCTTAAAAGAAGATGCTGCAGCAACCATTACAACCACGATTGAAGGGACACTAGCTGGAATAAAAACAGTACAGTTTCACACTGATAGTGTAATGTTTGTTTGGAATGTAGTATTAACTGCACTAATCGCATGGATTTTGTTTGAAAATCGTAACGCACTAATTACTGTCCCTGCTGGAGCCCCAACAGTAAAGGCCGAATCATTCTTTTATGAAGAACGACTTATTCTAGTCACAATAGCAATAGTCAAGGATGCTGGAGAAACCACCATTTAAACTCCCCACTGCGATCCAGTAAAAGAAGATATGGGTCAGTTAATGGAATCTTTAGGAGAACATATGGCAAGTTCTCTCTGCGCACAACAAATTGCCCAAGGGGCAACTGTCGAAGAACTAGCAAATGATTGGCCATTAAAATGCAGAAAAACTGGGAATAAAGTGCAATATCTTACCGTAATGGCAAACCAGAAACTAGTGGTTAACCCATCTAACCGCGAACTACAAATCATTTGTCGAAAAAACATCACTATTATACCACAAATAGGTTCAATCGAAATCTATTTGCCTTGTAATTGTTAATTGAAATCAGTAAACCGCCAAGAGTTTAAACCACAAACCACCCGTACGTGTCTCGACAGTTCATCCGAAAAAGCAACATATAAGTATGTTTTACCAGCTCCATGGACAAAGATAAGAACTTTAAGAATACCTCTCTACGCTGAAACTAAACCCATCTTCGGCACCCTCAGCGAATGCCTCGACGAAACTTGGATTCAAGGTGTGGACAACTCCACTTCGAACAGCGCCGATTATCACTGTCTGACCATCTTGGCCGACCTGGTGTTGCTGTCCGCTATGGTCTGCCTAATAATTTGCATGAAACATGAGATTAAGCGTACAAGAAAGTTAATTTTCTTACAAATCAAGGCCGTCACCATTAATGAAACCATCCAGGCCCTTCGACAACATCCGACGCCTCTGGCAGTCCGAGGACTACGTCCAACCCCACCGATGACTCCACCGACGCCACCTTCACCATCAGCGGAGTATTCAACACTCCAATCTGATAGTGAAGGTTACACCGTGATGCGTCACCCTAAGTACTTAACACCAATAAGATTAGAATCAGATTAATCGAAACAACAAATAGAGCAAGCACAATCATAATGCAATTTTATCAAGCAAATTATTATTATTACGACAAGTACTACTCCCCTCATGTGTAAGTCTAGCCGAATCGTTAATTTCATATCTCGACCAGCCTAAAATTTACTCGAAGGGAATATGTATTAAAAACCTAAATTAAATGCAATATCTAAAAGTAATCACTAATCTTATGTATAAGCCGGGTTCTATGTGGTACTCCCAGTAGTATAAATATGCGGCTTCCCTAGCGGAAGTGTCGGTGCCGTATATTTTATAGTTTGTCCCATGACATAAGAGATGCAGTAAAATAATAAAAATTAGTGTACAATAGATACA
>JAZBGY010002511.1:0-10290 GCA_037414755.1 Lydus trimaculatus
TCTTACGGTACCGGCTTATCGAATACATACTTATCGATTCAATAACTTGTTGAACGATTGTTTTTAGAAACCGACTTGTACTTTATCGGTTCTATAACTTTATAGAACCAACAGCTGTTGAATCCATAAGAACATTTTCTAGAAACCGGGCATCAGTGGTACAAACTTCAAAGGTATCGGCCTTCATACTTAACAGAAAACGAAATCTATATAATTATGTTTTGTATATTCTAGCGCCAAAAGTTAGTTGAAGTTGCACAAAAATAAGAAATTTGTAGAGTAACTGAAAGGTAAATATTATTTTTAATTTGAAGTGTTCGGAAATCGCAGACGACGAACAGTTTGGAGATCTACCCATAATAATCCTTATAAACAGGAATACCTGCAACCCACTGTGAAACATGGAGGCGGTAGTGTCGTGGTGTGGGTGTGTTTTTCTTGGTTCGGACTAGGAGAACTGCAAGTAATTGATAGCAAAATGACTGCATAAATGTACTGTAATATTTTACGAGACAATTTACGAAAATCTGCTGATGCAATGAGTTTACATCAGGGCTTCATCTTCCAGCAGGACAACGATCCCAAACATACTGCTAAAATAGCTAAGCAGTATTTAGCAAAAAGTAAAATTAATGTAACCGAACAATTCTCAAAAATAAATTACTGGACACCTGGCGTAATATACGAATTGATGCCAAGAAGAATTAGTGCTGTGTTACAAAATAAAGGTGGACATTAGAAATATTAAAAATAATATTTACCTTTCAGTTACTTTACAAATTTCTTATTTTTGTGCAACTTCAACTAACTTTTGGCGCTAGAATATCCAAGACATAATTATATAGATTTCGTTTTCTATTAAGTATGAAGGCCGATACCTTTGAAGTTTGTACCATTTAGTTGTTAAAATGTCAACCTTTTGAAGTCAATAAAAATATCTATTTAAATCGATGCGTGTGTACTTTAACTAGCCTTTTAATTTTTCACTCAACAATTTCAACTAACTTTTGGAGGGCACTGTATACCACAATAATTCAAAGAGCACAGCTACTTGCAAAACAGTAATGTCAAACCTGTGTCATCAGGTGGTTCCTGTGCAGAATCGATACCCTCAAAATCTGCAGCAGGCCGATGACCTAATAGTTCGTCCAGTTCTTCAAAATATGGAATATCTCGCCGATCTTTTCCGCTTGTGTTGTTCCATCTGATAATTTTTTGATAATCACCTATAGAATACAAAAGATTGTCATTTTAATTCACATTTGATAGGTATAATCTTACTATCCTTACCTCTTAAGTTTTTAAATTTGGTAGATAATTGTTTGGCATCTCTGAAATACCCCCTTTCAGTCATATCTTTTTCTAAACTTTTAAAGATCTCGTTCCTCCTAAACCTTTTTCCATCCAGTAGTTGCAGTATATTTTTTTTCTTTTAAAAGCCACAAAAAAAAATTCACTTCGTCGTCTCTCCAAATAGGACTCTTCGGCTTGTCTTTCTTCTCTTGTTGAACGCAAGATGATTTATTCATTATGATGCCGAAGGTGTTCACGCACGTGAAATATGAAAACGCAAAACCACAATAAAGAACTTTTACCTTGTTTAGCGTAGCTTATTTTTAACGAAAAAACTCAACTTGTAAACGTATAATTCAACAAATAACTAATCCACTAATTATGATAATAATATTATACAATTATTATTATTACTATATTCGAAAAACAGATTGTGATACAATGATTTTTAGAGGAAACAAACAACAAAACTTTATAAATCAAAGTGAAGTTAGCCACTGACCACAGTAAATGTTGCGCGCGCAGTGAATTTCAAGCGGATTTACAAGTCCAAGCCAGATTTGAATTGAACCGTTCAATCTGCTTGAAACTGTCAATCTATTGCGTTTATGTCGAGACTGGAACCTCGTTTTTCAAGTTGATTGAAATTTCAAGCGGATTGAACGCTACGACATAAACGTATTCATTATTTTCATTTTCAGTAAGGTGTATCGTGTTACTATATGAATTGTCTATGTTTGCGTTTACCTTCTCTTGTTTACCATTATTACACAGTTTGATAATGCCTTTCCTTTCTTCAATGTTTATGTTCGCCTGTTTACAAATCAATACATACCGCACCATTCGATGAAAATTTCATAAAAAAAATCCCTATGGAACTTAAAATTTCCTTATATTAAAAAAGTAAGGTTATGTCGCGTAATAATATACCGTATTAAACTTTTAATACATACGGTATTTATTGTATTTTACGGCTGTATCTTACCACTGTATTGTACACACTCACATCACTATCATTTACAAAAAAAAATATAATGGATTTCGCGCCTCTAATTCGGTTGAAAATTTTAATTTTGACCAACGAAAAAAATGGCTATTGTATACGCAAGCGCACAAACCCGAAATGAAATACAATATAAAAGTGCATACCTTTGACCATTTTCTCCAAAACATATTTATTTTATTATAATAAACGTAATAAAATAATTTTGATTTATTTAACAAAAATTCGGAAACTTAATGTAAATTACATAGTAACTGCTTCTTCCGTAAAACGCATCTAAATGCATCATGAAAATATAGAAATATCCAATGTAAACGTGCGGTACTGATGAATGTTTCCCCGCCAAAGTAGATGATTATGCCGATTGCCAACAGAACAAGAAAAAAACTAGTCGGTACTGTAACTAAGTGTCATTCACATATTTTTTCCATTTTTCAACTCACTTGAGCTCTCGAAAACTTATTAACAAGTGGTGTAAATCAATCAACTTCATCATAGTGATTTTTTTCCTGTTCAAAAATTATGCAAATTGTTTTTCGATCAAGTGTCAATTTTTGACACAATTTGCTTTCACAGAGCTATTGTGTTTCACCAAATCTCTCAAATTTATCTTCATAAAAGTAATAAGAATTCACTTCTTATTTGATAATTTTTCTAGAAAATATAAAATAACAAATTGACATAAATTGTTGGCATTTTTACTGACACATACGGCCTATGTCTAAGCACAGTACACGGATCAAACGTTTTCTCAATCGGTTTTGAACATGATAATTCTCCACTTGATTAAAACGTTTCATCCGTTAGATTTATGTAAATCAAACACAATAATCGTCCTGCAATGAAACAATTGCATTCATCAATGTCACCTTCTGTAAAAAGAAGTGTATATGGTGGTACGACTAAAGGTTTGAGATGGATAATTTTGATCTGATATCATATGGAATTAATTTCAAGAATTATCTGTTATCATCATCATCATAGGTTCCCGCAATATAACTTAATGCATTAGTGAGTATACAGACTTGGTGTTTCTAATACGAACATAGGAAAAATAAACCGTTAGACGTCTAAGAACTTCACCTATTGACAACACTCATTTCTATAAACATTGTTTTCTTTTTCATGATTATAATGAAACATCAGCAGACAAATGTATCAGCCAAATATAAAAGTAGATCGACATTATCGCTCAAATTCCGCTTATTTTCTGTTTATCTCATTCTAACTTATGTGAAACTTCTAAGAGTGTGTGTTCCTTTCTATCCCCTATGTTCGTATTAGAAACGCCTCGTCTGTATGTGGTGGTTCCAAGTCGGAAATTAAAATTCAATTGAAAACAAATGCGGCAATAATTTACCTCATGATCAGTTTAATAATTTATTTATTTGTTAAAAATTGTTCGAACGATTTCATTGTATCTAAATTTTTAGTCACTATTACTAGATCGTCTGCATATAAGATTACGTATATATTTTTGTTTATATATAAGTGATAGTTTGTGTACCATCTCCTTCTTGTAATATTTCATTACCATAATCTTTCTCAAAGACATCACATTCTTCCACTTGTAACTTTGGTAGTATTTTCTCCATACAAATTTCTGAACATTATCTATTAACCAATCATCATTATTATCCATTATTACAGTTTTTTTTATAAATAAAAAATACGTTATGCCCATTTATGTCCACAGTGTTCACAATTATCTTGTTATGTATGTATAAGAAGATGGTTAACAGAAGAACGTTCACGATGTCCACATTGTGGGGCATCATTACATTTACATGAATTATTTAATTGTCGTTGGGTTGAAGAAGGTACACAACAATTAGATACATTACTAGCTGTTTATTTAAATAATAATAATGAACGTAATCTATGTATAACCTGGAGTCTTCGTCCGAAGAATCAGGTAAGGGACTGCAACTCCTGGTTCGGGCGTTAGATCATCTCGACGAGCTGCTCTATCGTCGGTGATTTGGAATCCATCACGCGCGGCCGCAATATGAGGCCACGTGGTGGGTGGAGAATAACCAGGAAATAGTGCAAAAATCGTTATCTAGATTATTATTACCATTAGAATTAGTCTTACTAGAATAATCATTACTTAATTGAAATCATCCATTACAATAGATTTTAAAGGTATGATTATGGATACTTTCTTGATTAATTCTTTTGAATCTTCGATGTTCCATACAAGCAACTAAATTTTTTAGATTGCTGTCGTCTTGATAAAATTTGGGTAACTTCATCCAAATATTCGTTAAGTGTAGTAAACTCATCTTCATCAAATTAAGTTTAACCATATTTCTAATAAATGCAACAGCATTTTCTCCATGTAAAGCACGTTTTAATCCGACCTCACTTTGTGACATTATGACTATTACTACAACTCCTAACAAAGTCGCGAAAACTTATTCCTTGATGTAACATAAACAAAACCATCTCATTCTCTTTTTTCTTTTGTGAATACATTACATAACTATAACACTTTTAGTACAACGAATTTGGCTCACTGGTAAGAGTGATGGAGCTATCCCCAAATGCACCAAATCATAAGATTAACACCAATAAAAGAATACATAATAGAATCACCAAACAGATTCTACATGAGAAATTTAGAAAATAACAATCTGACTAAGCACATCATAAACTTTAGAAAACATCACTTCAAACCAGAACACCTTTCCAAAGAATGGAATTTTACAACGATAACTAAATCACGTAAATACTAATAAATAGAATAATAAAACTAACAAATGAACAATTAAATCAACAAACAAACAACTAAAGTACAAAGTGAAAACAATCACCAAAAGCAAGACAGACAGGGTGACCATTACTCCCTAACACAATCAATTACTTCAAAAGAGGTTTTTTTCTTGTTTACATTTTTTAATCATTGTTCTTCTTATTAAATCTCAATAATAACTACTTATGTATAAACAAAAAATGTATGAACAAAACAATGTATATAATTACCGCAAATTAGGCTAAATAAAAATATATAATTAATTGTTGGCGCAAGCGGGAACAGTTATTGTAAATGTAGGTACAAATAATGTTGTAAATTGTAAATATGAAATAATAATAACGAACTTTCAAAAGCAAAAGTAAAGCAAGATGGAACTATCGGATCAACATCGCGATAGGTGATCGTGTTCAATTCCGACCGAATTCAAAAAACACTTTTTGTCTTATTATCTACACTACAACACCAACAATCTATACTGCTTTTACAAACAAGTTCATCAGCACCCATTTAGCTCATTGGTTACAGTACATCAACGGACAAACGATAATCAACAACGACGTCGCGTTCGAGTACTGTCCAAGACTTTTTCACATACAGACCACGCCGCGCCACGGTCACGCCGAAGTCAACAAACCACGATAATTTCAACTCAATACCCGCACCAACAAATTATTGCCGAAAACATTGATATACCTATACTACTAGATACAGAAAATTGGTAGAGGGGGTCTACAAAAACATTCTCAGCTATGCAGCCACGAAGTATTAGATACAAGGAGTCCGAACGTTATGTTGAACGAACGGCCTCAATTTAGGGGACAGAATTTTATGGTGCTTTGAATAAAACCACTTTTCTTAAATTCTCACTTGCCTTTCGGCCACTAAGGCAACCATAAACCGCTCAACACTTTCCCATTTTTTAATAAAAATAATTCTAATAAAATAATTTAATATTTTATATTTAATTTAATTTATTTTTTTACATTGACGAGCCAGGTTAGCCAGTCCGTATTTACGTGTAATAATAATAATAGTATCGGTACCTCCTGAATACTTGCGCAGCCAGTGGCAAAAAAGAGAACTATGATCTGGGTCTATTATTGTGTACATAAATAATGTGAAAAATCGTATACCGTTCGGACTCCTTGTATCTATACTTCGTGGCTATGCAGCTGACAGCGAGGTGGCCTTTCCCTACCAACCTTAATAATTGTCACTAGCATTAGCTTCAAATTCCCTAAATTATTCAGGGAAAATTTAATAATCATACACAGATTATATATAGAAATCATATTTTTTTATTGATGATTGAAAAGTACGATTTTATTAAATTGCTGACGTAGACTACATCCTTTGATATTCAAATTGAACATATGATTTATATGATGTAATCTAATTGCTAGATAGAAAGAAATTATTTTTTTGATCAACGAAAAATGATGATTATCATCAAAAACTTTAAAGTCTAATATACAGGGCTGTCCCACGTAAATAAGAACACCTCCATAACTCCTTTATTTATGGAAGAATTCAGAAACTTTTTCTAAGAATTTAGAGGGCAGGGCCCAAGGAACCTATTTCCATAAAAAAGTTTTGAACTCCTTTACAAATTAGAGAATTCGAAATACCCCTTGAAACTTATACAATGTTGAAAGAAACACTACTAATATTGAATATTCTGAATAGACTGAATAAGAAAAATTTTTTTTCGTTTTCAAAATTTTTCATTTGGCTTTAAAAAAAATTCGAAAAAAGTGAGAAAATATCGTGATTTAAAAACCAATCCCATTCATAAATAAATTGAGGTCAGTGACAATACGTGTTTATCAAACTAAAAATAAGACTGCAGATCTCAGCTATTTTGTTTATTTAAAAACAATTGTGATTCACGGCGTTTATAATTCTTATTTGAAATAAAAAGTAAAACAGCTGTTTATCTACAACAAATGCAATTCGCAATGTCAGCAAAACTCCCTTTTAATTTCATCTTTGTTTTAATCAATGGTGTCGTAACGCAATATCGAGACTACGTCTGATGAAAAAGTTAAAGCGTTGATTCTAATTTTTTCAGACTGGTTGATGAAGCCATACGTACTTTATTTTCAATAATTGTTTATTAATCTTTATGACAGAATTATTCTTCAGAAATTAATAGAAAATCGAGTAGACAATCAACATTAGAGTGTTTCTAGAAAATTCGAAACAAATTCAAATATCAAATGGATAATGTTTAGTAGAATGAAATAAACATGCGATGTCACACTATTCTATCTAAATGATTGTTTTGAAATAAACAAAAACGCTGAGATCTGCAGACTTATTTCAAGTTTGATAAACATTATAATTGACCTTATTTTATTTATGAATGGGATTGCTTTTTAAATCACGTTATTTTCTCAATTTTTTCGATTTTTTTTAAAGCCAAGTGAAAAATTTTGAAAACGAAAAAAATGTTGTCTTGTTCAGTCTATTCAGAATATTCAATATTAACGGTGTTTCTTTCAACATTGTATAAGTTTCAACGGGTATTTCGAATTTTCTAATTTGTAAAGGAGTTCAAAACTTTTTTATGGAAATACGTTCCTTAGGCCCTGCCTTCTAAATTCTTGGAAAAAGTTTCTAAATTAATGCATAAATAAAGGAGTTATGGAGGTGTTCTTATTTACGTGGGACACCCTGTATGTTGATCAATGTTGTCGAATATATCGCGTGGTAAGCTGGAAAAAACACAATTTGTGATTTGCTGTACTGAAATATTATTAACCAAAGGCCTAAAATTAAAGTTATGTAATAGCTTATGGCACGTAATTTCTGTGATTTTACAGATTTTAACCACATCAATAGATGGTATAACAAGTCCACCCTTATTTTGAAATTCAATCGAATTAAAATTTTCACCATGTGAAATTAAACAACTCACACAAATGTAACAAGACAAAGTTCTCAAGATTTTCCTCACAACAAAACCCGCGACATATTCAACAACATTATCAACATACTGTGATATTGTAGGTGTAAATATATAACAATAATCATGATCACTATGAATAGATATATCCACGTTTGTTTCGACACTTAATGTTGTTGGCCTCTTACAATTAACCGCACTTGAAACGCTTAATATAGAGCACGTATCAGTATCAACGCAATTTGAAGACATATGTTTCATTTCATGGTGAATCAATAAACGCTTAAACGCAGCCGAAAATTGTTTGGCCGTAGGGTTGTTGTTAAAACCTCCTCTGCTTCTCACTGATGAGAAAAACAATTCCAAGTGGTCCTGGCTGCATTTATATGTGAGAATATATCTACAATAATGTATTATGTAAAATTGTGTGAAAACAGTTTACGGATTTTTATATATTGAAGTTTTGATTCTGCATTCACATAGCGTTGAAAAATATTTTTAAAGCTTTCTGTGAAGCATATAATACCTAAAAATCCTGTCTTCTTCTGCGAATTGATAAGTAGTGTACCATTGATTGTTTTTAAGTGCCTTATATAATTAGACGCTTCGTCTACAAAATAAAGCCAGATCTTTTTATTTGTCTCCCTTAATGGTGCCTTATAGCCTTTACCTAAAATATTCCTCGAATTTCCGAAGTCAAAGAGTCTGAAACATAAGTTGCAATATTAATACTGAATTAAAAAAAGACCTATCGATATATTTGATGAACCGTGAAGTTGGTTTCGAGTTTTCAAATTCTGGCAGAACTAATACTTCTCTGCAAAAATCTATTGCATCGGCCACACTTGTCGACAAAACTTGTACTGCTAAACCTACTTTCATGGGCTGCTTTTACTAATTTAATGTGCGCCGTTGTTAGTTTATCAAGGAAATATTATTAGGGAAATGGACAGAAAAAGATTCTATGACTATTGTTTCATAAACAGTTTAAATCTGCCAACGTTTCGCGACTGTTTGGCCGCTTCATCAGGGCTAAAAGAGCAATACAAGAACATGAAAGAAAACAAGACCAAAATATCAGATATTAAAATTATAACATTCTTACCAATCAACTGTTTTTTTATAATTTTGAAACACAATATCTTAAAAAACGTAACATATAAAAACATACAAGAATATGAAAACTATTATAACACTAAACTGATATCAAAATTTTAAGATGTCAAAATTCAAACAAATTATGTCAAAAAACAAATTACGTAAACAACACTAACGTAGAATGATAACAAATTATACAAATTGTGAAAAGCACGTGCTCTCATTTCTTTCTAGAATCCACAAGTTAAAACAATAAGTGCGCAAGTGTACTAATTATTCCAGAAAGAACAGTGAGAAACCTAATCACACAAAAATAACTAATATTAACTGAGTATATATGTTGTTACATTTAAAGCTGTTATTACATGTAATTATAATATATATGATCATTTGTTGGTAATTGAAACAATCAGAAGAAATCAGAAAAATCAACCATCAACATTATAAAGAAACCACGAAATTGCACACTTTTAACTTAAACCAATTATATCATAAAATGAATTCAAAAAACCTTTAATAATAGAACATTAAGGGTGGGTTGCACCATTCTTTTAACACAGTGTCAAAGCATTGACAACGTATTAAATTGACTTTTCTGTTGCATCATAGCAATTTGACACTGTGTTAATTTAGTATGCTATCAAATTTGATTGGCGTTGTTAAATCCACTGTCAAATGAAAAAATCGTTGCACCAACAGAAAATGAGACAAATTCTGATGTCAAACGTGTTGTCAAATTAATTGTGCTTCGAGGTTCAATTAAATTTTAGTAGTTATATGATGCCGATCCTATTCCACTTTTGAAATTTTGGTGGATGCGCCGGGGTGCAAGATTTGGTGGATGCGCCAGGCGCTGATCCTAATCTACTTGCGCGGGAAGTTTGAATTTTAGAATTTGGTGGAGGCGCCGGGATGCGCATGCGCTGATCCTAGTTCACTTTGAGCGGGAAGTTTTAGTTTAAGAATTTGGTGGAGGTGCCGGGCACACATGCGCTGTCTGGGGGCAAATAGATGAGGATAGACCGCTCTCTTTAAGTTCATTTGTCTGCCGCTAGAGGCCATGATTGCTAGGAAAGTGTTAATCATCTTTCCCTCTTGAGTCTGTTCTAACTCCATTTCATTTGGAATACTATACATCTCTTAAATACAGTTCAAATTAGGTAGAAATAAAACAATATGGCTGATATTTTATAATATTTATTAATTCTTTGATAGCATTACAATTATTTA
>JAZBGY010002512.1:0-10287 GCA_037414755.1 Lydus trimaculatus
TATCTCACTCTTCAAAATCGTTTCCTTTTCTGACTGTCGCATCTGTAATATCTCTAATCTGTGCCAGTAGTGTAGATTATGAAATTCGTTCCGGTACAATCTGGCAGCACAATTGGATGCACGTCTCTACTGTACTATGTAATACTGGCTAATGTTTATATAGTTGCATACGTACCAGGTAGTACATTTGAACTACTTACTGTACTTCAGATTTATTGTGGTTATGTTTTAGCTGACAAGCCGTCATACAACAGCTTCTTTTGCTTCCGAATGAAAGAAACAATGGAATCGAAAACAACTAGTAAAACTAGTTGTTTAAAAGCATTATTATTGAAAGCATGGCGTGAACGTTGGACAGATCTACAATGGGGCATTAATATAAAAACAGTTCTACCAAGAGGTGTTAGTGGTGATGTTTATAATTTAGCTGATTGTATATTACAACAAGCTGTTGTTGGTGCTGGTGCTAATCAACTTGTATTAAGTTATTTAAGACATTCATTAAGTGCACAATTAGTATCACATGCTGCTGTTCTATCACGTTTAAGTAAATTTAAAGAATTCTCAAAAGTACATTGTGTATTTAGTTTATTGGAATTTTTGGAAGGTATGTTATCAGGTGTAACATGTTGTGGTAAACCAGAAGAAACTGTCTTAGCTACAGCTATATTATCGATAACATGTTGGTTATTAAATATTTTATTTCAATGTAAAGATACGACACATCTAACACAGAAAGCTTCGTATTTATTCGAAACGATAATGAATGATGATTTTTACGTTTCCATGATGTGTTTAGCTAAATATAATGATTCAGGTGAATGATACACAAACATTAATTTAGAAATAATCTGTTAAATATTGTCGATTTTAGAATTATTCGCTGAAACTAATCGAAAATGTATCGAATTGATGGCGTTATTATCAGAAAACGATCCAATTTGGAGAAATGTAAAAAAATTGGAGAATCTTGATTTGAACACATTAACATTACCAATAGAAAGTGAACAATGGCCAGGTTCTTTACTACAATGTTGGTTGGAAATAAATGTAGTCGGTAGTCCGGGTGCATCAACAGCATCTGTAGCCAAACAGTTGAAATTGTTCAAACGTTTGAAAGGTTTCAACAATTCCCGTCTTTATGCTGAATTAATCCGTGGTAGTCTCTTATCATTATATGATGTTAATCAAACACCATATGAAAGTAAATGGGGTGCTTTTGCATTTTTAAAAGTACCACATATCTTACAAGAATTAACAAATAAAAATGATTGTAACAGTATTATAAATGCAATTGAATTAATTCTACAACATGTACCATTATTGGATGCAATGGATGCAAATAGTTCATGTTCGAGTTTAGAATGTTTATTAGGTGAATTGGTAAAAGCACGTTTAATATCTGAGATGCAAGTTAAATTATTATTGGAGAAGAGGAAACCATTGCCACCACTAAAATTGGATACAGCTTCAGCTACTGCTGCTATACCGAAAGCTATCATTTGTGCTGAACCTACATTGGCAGGCATTTTAAAGACTCTGTTGACTGAATATAATAAGATTCAAGTATTGATTTGATAAAATTTTCAAATTTTCTTTATTAATTAAGATTTGTAGGATCCTCTATTGGGAATGTTACATCAAGTGTTATCCGGTAAAAGTTTCGAATTAATTCTAGATGTTGCAACAGTACAAGGACAATTACGTACATTAGTGGCACGTTTGATACGTTTCAATGAATGTTCAAAATCTGATAAGGCACGTGCCCAATTATTCGATATTAGTTTTCTAATGTTGGTAGCAATTGTACAAAATTACGGTGCTAATAATGTATTAGATTCAGATGGTGATTCATTATTTGAACAATGGGTACGTTCATGTATGGTAGAACGACAAAAACAGAAAGCACCCGAACAATTATTACGTTTAGGTGATCCAATGATGATTGAAATGCTTCTACAACAATTCAATGCTGGTGAAGCTGATTTTAAACCAACTGTAAAATGGCAAGATGTCTTATTTAATATGCCAGGTGTAATGCATGAAGTATTAATTGCATGGGAACAGGGCACTTTGGTATTATTTTTGAAACAAATTTGTAGCATATTATTAATTGTTTTTTCTTCTCTACAGGTGACTTCTGATGTTAAACGGATACTTGATGCAGTACGTGGCCGTATGTGTTGTCTTCCATTAGCAGCAGCAGCATGGTTATGCGCTTATATGCGTACAGCATCACAAGAAAATGTTTTAAAACCAATCAATATGGTACAACAATTATTAACACCACCAGTAGCTGAAGAAGAAAGTTTACGTGAACGTTGGCAATTAACTTGTGAAATAATTAGTAAAATGCAACGTGATGTACAATTACCAATACAAAAAACGAAAAGTAGTCAACATTTAATATCAAGACAACCAGCAATCGAACAATTACATACGTCGTGGTCAACGGCAATACAATGCGGTTGGCTTGATTATAATTCAGCTAAATCATTTCATTGTTTATTTGATACAGCCGGTTCGAAATGGTTGGTATCAGCAATTGTACAAGAATTGATAAAATTACGATATCAAGATCAATTACGACGTGGTGTTGATTTAGCATTGGCAATATTTCATGTTAATATCAGTGCATGTACATTAGATTTATTATCACATATTCTACCACAATTATTGTATAATGATGCACAAGTTGATACATTAATGGAGCCACAATTATATGCTCTAGCCTATTTAACAAGTTATTGTGTTTATTCAGCTTATGAAACTTGTATTGATGACAATGAGGAGCCGCCAATTAAAACACCACGTTTAAATGATAATCTAGATGATGCTACACAATCAGAACAATTACTATTATCATTGCGTCAATTATTTTTGATATTTGAAGAAGGTATAGAAGAAGGATATATCACACAACATACATATTTTACATTTTATTTAATTAAAAGTTTAGTTGAAGTTAAATCAACAACAGTTAATAGTGTATTAACTGCAATACCACCAACATTAGTTACAGGTCTATTACGTACATTACCGGAATTGTTTAATTATCCATTATTGTTACATTTACACAATTTAATGACAACATCTGGTAAGATAAATATGGCCAAAGATTTGTGTGTATTGAGGAATTATCGGCTCAAGAATGCTCCACGAGAGAATCATCAGACTTAAATTGTTGTTATTTACAATATTTGAATTAAATCATTTTTTTTTTTATGAATAATTTTTGAATTTTATTATCCACTGATGTATTGTTGGTTGTATACATTTGGTTTCCGTTCTGGTTATTTTTAGGGAATTTTAGTTTTTCACTAAATTTTTTTCTAAAATTGTGACAGATGCAAATTTTTGGGGAAAATTATTTGGTATGTTTGTTAAAAAATAATAAAATCGTAGCAATTTTGTGCAATATTAGAATTTAATAAATAAATATTTATTTTCTAGGCGATTCGTTTTAATAATTACAATTTTTTTTGGTATATGATTAATTTCTCATGATCGGCATGTAAGTGATGATATCGAACAATACAACTTACAAAGTTAAAGCTTCAAAGGGCTCTAGAGACCTTGTCGATTATGATAATAATCATTCCGATGAGAATTATGAGAATAGTAGTGTTGATGGTGAACATGAAACAAATCAAAAATATTACGGATATAATCGTGAGAATCGTTATAAACATTGGGGTAATACTAGAGGACGTTCAAATGAATATTATTCAAATCGTAATCAAACAACGGATAGACGTCGTGGCTTCCGTGGCCGTTCAAATCTATCCCATCGACGTGGTGAACGCAGTGATACCACCGATAATTTCTATATATTAAATCGTAAATATCAAGAATCACGACATTCAGAAACCGGAGGTAAGTTGGTTTAAATATTGACGATCTTCTACTAATTTTCAAACAACACATTAGGATCTTATCATGGCAAATTTTATGAAACAGACCGTAAGAACGATATTAAATTGAATCTACCGGAAGATACAAGAATATCAAAACTATTGAGACGTTTAAGTACTGAAACAGATCAAGATAATTCATTGGCAATATCAAAGAAATTATTACAAGTCTTATTATTACCGGACAATTCGAGTTATGTACGTAAAGCATTCCATATACTCGGTGAGTCAATGTATGAAATATTACAAGTCTCACCGGGTTTATTAGCAAAACAACAAGCTGCTAAAGCATTAGGTCGGATGGGTTATATTATGGGACAAGAGAATGATTTTGAACGTTATCAAAATTGGTTGTTTGTTAAAATGAATAATTGTAATGATGAAATACAAATATTATTAATGAAATCATTGAATGAAACATTAGCATTTGAGAAATGTAAACCTGTACTACAAGAACATGCTGAAATATTAATTCATAATTTAGTTACATGTATTGAAACGATTGATAATGCGGAAACATTTAAAATTATTCTAGATGTTCTAATGACAACAGCTGAATTATATTCAAATAGTTTCTATACACAATTCCAAGATACTGTCGATTTATTGTTTGGTTGGCATGTTGATCACACCCAACCGTTGGCAAATATTGAATTTATATCGAGAAATTTGCAAAGAATCTCAACACATTTCAAATACAATCTAGAATTTGCTGTATCGTTAATTGAGAATTTTTTGGAAGATATTGCAAATTTCAACAATCAATTAAATGATCGTACATCAATCGAACATGTTACCGTACTAATATTAGCATTAAATTCCGTTTTAAAATGTTTAAATGATAGTTTCCATCCGAATAACAATAAATATGTTACAATTGATTTTATAACAACATGTTTGAATCAAATTATTAAAATAACAAATGATGGTTTAGAAACATTCATATCGGATAATTTAATTATAGCAACAAATGAAAGTATCGGTTTATTATTATGTTATTTAGATAATAAACCACAACAATTACATCAAATTATTTATAAATTAATCGATATGGAATTAGGATTGATATTAGAATTTGCTGATACAACAATAATATCAATGTTATTATTAATATCGAAAATAATCAAAGAATTATCGGCAAATTTACCAATTGAATTAATTGAGAAATTAATCGGTCCAAATTCGGAAATTATTAAATTACGTTATACAAATTATCAACATATTCAAGATGCTGTTATTTGTGTTTATCAAGCATTGTTAAATTTGAAAAATGTCAGTCTATTACAAGAAGCTTATCGTTATGTTTTGGGTGATTTAGAAATAATCTATAAATCAATTATACCAAATATTAATGAATTTATACAAAATAATCCATTTAATAATTGTGAATTATTATTATTGAAAACAAATAATGATAAACAATTAACAATTTTATTATTATTGAGATGTTTATCACAATTAGCTAATGCTAGTTCAATTATTGTAATGTGGGCATTAAAACCGAGCATTTTAGAATTGATTGGTGTCAATTTGGCACCGTATAATCAAATATTAGCACAAGATTATCCAATATTACAATATAATTTGTTATATTTATTATATTCACATTGTCGTTGTTATAATCATTTTATATCGAATAGTAATTTAGTTGCAAAACCACAAGATCAAACAAAAACAATTGGACGTTTTACAGAATCATTAGATACAAATGATCTACCAAATACATCACCGAATTTAGGTAATTTTGAAATTATCTTAGACATTCTATATAAAACGTTAAATATACAAACAACAAACGATGTAAAATTATTATTATTACAATGGTTGAATGATATATTAATTAATGCTGATAATTATTTAGAAAATTTATATAATAATGAGAAATTTGTTGGTTTAACACAAGTTTTAGTTAAATGCGGTTATAATTTTAATGATAAAATCATCTTATCAGTATGTGCAAATTTAGAAAAATTATTAAATAATAAAAATCTATCATGGAATAATCGTTTTCTAATACAAATATGTGATTTATGTAAATTACATATAAATTCAAATAATAATTTGATAAAATTGAATTTTATCAAATTATTATCAAATCTACCATGGGATATTGCTATAATTGAATTAAATAAAACAAATACAAATTATGATATGAATAAAAAATTCACAATAAAAACATATAATAATTATTCGGTATGGATGGCGCAACATTTACATATAAACAATAGTATAAGCGGTGATTTATATCCATTACAATTTAAACAATTTATGGATTATTTATTAAAAAATGAAACGATCCATCAAACAAATTGGTTGGAAGATATTTTTATAACATCATGGTCGAATGAAACACACAATAAAATCATCGATTTCTATAATGATTTAGTGATTAATTCACGAATTATTTTGAATAATTGGATAACATTCGAGTGTGCACAATTTTGTGTTTATTCAAAATTACGTACACCATTAGGCAAACCGAATGAAACTTTTACAAAAATCGAAGCAACTCTAAATCAAATCGGTAACGATTTGATTAATATCAAAAAAACAACAAATTCAAACAATAATGATGATTGTCGGGTACGATTATTATTGCAATTTATTGAATATTTAGAAAAATGCATTTATAATGCATCTGAAGGTTGTGCAATTGCAATGCAACAACCACCGAAACAGGTACGTTCATTTTTTATTGCAAATACAAATACTTGTAATGAATGGATAAATCGTATACGTATGGTTGTGATACATATTGCAATGCATGTTGGTGATCCATCAACAGCCCTACGACACGGTCAAGCATTATTACAAGATTTTCTGATAAATAATCATAATAATAAACAAACAATTGAATTTGAACGTGCTATAATGTTTGTAACATTATCATTATTACAAATGAATGAAATTGAAGCATTATACGGTTTATATGTATGGTGTAAAAATATAATTGGACGGAAATTTGTATGGATTAAATGTGCAATTGAACAAGCATCAAAACGTTATGAATTAGCAATTGATGGTTATAAGAAGATTATTGATGAAAAACAATTATTAGATGATGATGTTAAACATTTTATTTACGATCAAATCATACAATGTTATAAAGAATTAGGTAATTGGTCGGATTTATTAGATTGGAAAGATAATTTAAATCTACATAATGATAATGGACGTCGATATTGGTTTAATATAAACGATTGGGACTGTTTTAATAATTTATTTAATATTGAAAATGGACAAAATAGTTTTGATGAATTAACAATGTGGCATTATAAGGAACAATATGATTCGTGGAGTAATTACGATAAATTAACAACAATTGAATCGAATCTCTACAATATTGCATTAAATTTAACAATAAATCGTACAAATCTATACGATAATCTCAATAATAATTTATCGGATATACAAAAATCAATTGGTGATCATATAAATCAGGCACCATCTGAATTTTTACAACATTATCAAATAATGCAATATGTCAATTATGGTTTAAAATCGATAATTGATAATAAAACATCGAATACTGTATTTTTGGTGTCGGAAAATTTCGAAAATGAAATTAATAAAATCGATTCATCTATATTGAAGAAAATCTTATGGTGGTATGAATATTTTGGTAATTTACAAAATTATGATTGTACAACATTTGCAACGAATTTACGTTTAAATATCATAAAACGTGCACGTAAAGAGAAAAATTTCAAATTTGCTTTTAAACATGTCGATAAATTTCTAAAAGATAAAAATGTATTAATTATTGATCATAATAATATTAATAATTTAACAAATATATTTTTAAATAAAATCCGTGATATAACAATATGGAATATTGATACATCTAGTGTTATATTTGAAATAATTAAATTATCATATTGTATTGATCATAATAAACAGAATACTTTTAATCTATGTGCAGCATCATCTACAGCTATATCAAAACATGCTGAATTATATGGTGGTAATGAATTGAAGAAGATTAGTAGTAGAATATTGTTGAAATTATCGAAATGGTTACAAATCAATGATGATGTTTGTTTAACAGAAATCAATAGTCCATTAGGTAAATTATTGATGGTATTACCGGAAATTGGTATGTTAGATACAAATATCACAAATATAATACCAATGAATGAGATGGCTGTTGGGAAATTATTACAATTTAGTGTGAATCAATGTGTTACATTAGCAAAAAGTTGGAATTGTTTTGGTACATGGTGTTATCGTTGGGGTAGAAAAATAATCGATCATAATACTGATATTATTAAAAATAATTTAAGTGATGATGATTGCTTGTTAATACGTAATTTATTGTTAATTGATGATGATACACCACAACAACAACTAGATGATTATCATCAAATTTGTACGATTTTATCACAAACACGTTCAAATATCGAAGAAGAAGACATTGACAGTAATATAATCAATACATCTGAGATGATATTGAATCAATTGAAATGTGTGGATATTTTAAAAAATAAATCCGACACGATTCTATTTAATTTAGTACAAATATGGCGTAATACACAGAAACGTATCTATACCTATTACGCATTAAGTGCTGATGCATATTTTAAATATTTACAATTAACAATGCATACAGAAAATATAAATGATAATACCGAATCAAATGTTATCACAGTTACATTACGTTTATTACGTTTAATTGTGAAATATGCATTAGAATTACAAAATATCTTAGAAGATGGTTTACAAACAACACCAACACAACCATGGAAAGTGATAATACCGCAATTATTCTCACGTTTAAATCATCCAGAACATTATGTACGTCATCGTGTCTCAGATTTATTATGTCGTATAGCTGAAGATTCACCACATTTAATAACATTTCCAGCTGTTGTGGGTGCTTTAGAAGGTGGTTTAAAATTTGATTTTTCCGAAATATCACTACCAAAAGATTGTTTAAGTCAAAATAATACAAATGATGTTGATGATGATGAAGAATATAATTACGATAGTGATAATGATGATACAAATAATAATGATAATAATAATAATACGAATGCATTACAATCATGTTTTAAAACAATGGTGGATACATTAAGTAAACAAGATCCAGAAACGATAGCACAAGTACAAAGTCTTGTTAAAGAATTACGTCGTATTACATTATTATGGGATGAATTATGGTTGGGTACTTTAGCACAACATCAAACTGAAATTAATCGACGTCAACAACAATTAGAATATGAAATTGAACGTGTTAATGATAATCAAAATTTGGATAAACAACAAAAATTATCGTTAATTATTGAAAAACATCGTATTATAATCAAACCAATCATATTCGTATTGGAACAATTACAAGAGATAACTAGTGGTGATGCTGAAACACCACATGAGAAACAATTCCAAGAGAAATATTTAAATGAAATCGTTGATGTTATAAATAAATTAAAAAATCCCGAAAATCCCGATAAACCACAATTATCATTACAACCATTGAAATTATTACAAAAACAATTCCAACAGAAATTCCATCGTCGTTCATCTTACACATTAAAAATGCAATCGATTAGTCCAATATTAGCAACAATTAAAAATACGTTGATCGCTATGCCTGGTTTGAGAACAACAACAAAAAATCCGGTAACAATATCGCATGTATCAAATGTTGTATCAATTCTACCAACAAAAACAAAACCGAAAAAATTAATATTTTACGGTTCAGATGGACAATCTTACACGTATTTATTTAAAGGTTTAGAGGATTTACATTTAGATGAACGTATAATGCAATTTTTAAATATTGTAAATACAATGATGATACATAATGGTGATAAAAGATGTGAGAATTTCTATAGAGCACGTCATTATTCTGTTATACCATTAGGTCCACGTTCTGGTTTAATATCATGGGTAGATGGTACAACACCTGTATTTGCATTATATAAACGTTGGCAACAACGTGAATTAACTAAATCAACAATTAAAAATAATACAAATTTAAATACAAATATACTACGTCCATCTGAATTATTTTATAATAAATTAAATCCATTATTAAATGAGAATGGTATTAAAAATATTGATAATCGTAAAGAATGGCCATTAAATATATTAAAACAAGTATTAATTGAATTAATGAATGAAACACCAAATGATTTATTATCAAAAGAATTTTGGTGTAATTCAATTAATGCAAATAATTGGTGGCAAATTATCAAACGTTATTCATATTCTGTTGCTGTTATGAGTATTATTGGTTATATTATTGGTTTAGGTGATCGTCATTTAGATAATGTACTTGTTGATTTATCAACTGGTGAAATTGTACATATTGATTATAATGTTTGTTTTGAAAAAGGTAAAACATTACGTGTACCAGAAAAAGTACCATTTC
>JAZBGY010002513.1:0-10283 GCA_037414755.1 Lydus trimaculatus
AAAAATAATGGCAAAACGTGATCATCCCCCAATTTATGATGATAATCACAATATTTTCGTAATTAATAAAAATGGTTTTAATGAAAATCGTAATTTAAACATTAATATTGTTGATTTTATCGAATATTTGGTAAATTATACAAAATAACAATAAATAACCCTCTTTTTTTTATTTAATTGTTTTTAACAATTCTAGCAATTAAAAGTGAAGGATTCCAATGATTTTTTGTTTAATTACACCATAAATATCGATAATCATCTATTTGAAAGTATACGAAACGAACAATATTTGGATATTGATTTTGGTGAATTTAAAACGAATTTAATCGATTTATTACAACAAACACACAAACAACAAATGTAATTTTTTTGTTTAAAATCATGTTTGGTAATTTACAGTGGCGTATTAAGGACAAAACGTATTGGTAAGAGTCGCGACCTCAGCGGTCTCTATCGTGAGATCTGCGAAGTCAGGGCACCGCACCCCCACTCATTAATCCGCCATTGTAATCATTTTTTTAAATTTTTGGTAATTTGCAGTGGCGTCTTATAAGGGCAAGATGCACGCCGAATAACTTCGACTTAAGCGGTCTCTATCGAGAGATCTCCGAAGTCATTAATACGCCATTGCTAATTTTTGTATAAAAAACAATCAATTTATGGATAATTTGCAGTAGCGTATTAAGGAGCAGGATGTACGCTGAATAACTCCGACTTCAGCGCTCCCTATCGAGAGATCTCCGAAGTCGTTAATACGCCATTGGTAATTTTTGTACAAAAAACAATCAAATTTTGGTAGTTTGCAGTGACGTATTAAGGAGCAGGATGTACGCCGAATAACTCCGACTTCAGCGCTTCCTATCGAGAGATCTCCGAAGTCGTTAATACGCCATTGCTAATTTTTATATAAAAAACAATCAAATTTTGGTAATTTGCAGTGTCGTATTAAGAGCAAGATGTACGCCGAATAACTCCGACTTCAGCGGTCTCTATCGAGAGATCTCCGAAGTCGTTAATACGCCATTGCTAATTTTTGTACAAAAAACAATCAAATTTTGGTAGTTTGCAGTGACGTATTAAGGAGCAGGATGTACGCCGAATAACTCCGACTTAAGCGCTTCCTATCGAGAGATCTCCGAAGTCATTAATACGCCATTGCTAATTTTTGTATGAAAATCAATCAATTTTTGGTAATTTGCAGTGGCGTATTAAGGAGCAGGATGTACGCCGAGTAACTCCGACTTCAGCGGCCCCTATCGAGAGATCTCCGAAGTCGTTAATATGCCATTGCTAATTTTTGTATAAAAATCAATCAATTTTTGGGTAATTTGCAATGGCGTATTAGAGTAATGCCGCACTTTTCGGGCTGAGAGGGGAAATCGCTCGTTTTCGTATCATGCCCTTGAGACGGCTACGGTTTGCATAATTGCCAATAGTATTCAACTTTCAGCCATGACTGTTTAGAATGACATTCAGTAGCGCCGAGAATAGATTTTAAATTTGTTTATAAATACGAAATTAAAACAATTTATTATCAATTGAAAGTATCATACAATAATTAATTAATTAACATCTATTATTGTATGATACTTTCAATTAATGATAAATTGTTTTAATTTCGTATTTATTTGTATATAAATTTTTAAAATTCTATTGACGCCACTGATTGTTTCTTTAGTCCCGCCCATATTTAAGAGATTTCAATACTATTGGCAATTATCAAAAATTCGTCAGGGGAAGCGATATCCCCATCACAGCACATTAATATCACTGTGATCTCTAAGGAGCAGGATGTACGCCGAATAACTCCGACCTCAGCGGTCCCTATCGAGAGATCTCCAAAGTCATTAATACGCCATTGTTGAATGAATAAGAATCAAATTTTGTTTTTTAATTAAATATTGATGTTTTCCAGGTATTTAAAATGTGAAATTGATGGTAATTGTTGTAAATTGATTTTTTACAATAAATCAAAAATTAAATCATTAATCTATTTGATGATTGATTTAAAAATAACAAATCAAAAAGATATCTTTGATGAGATGAATCATAATTATTTAGAATTACAACAATTAAATAAACATTACAAACAACAAATTCAATCAATTAAACAACAATTAAATGAGAAAATTATTGAAATACAACAATATCATCAATATAATCATGATTTTATTAAACAATTCATTGTAAATTTACATGAAATTAATGGAATTTTTACAAAGAAATTAGAAGAATTCTCACAATTAATTTTAATGAAAATCTATAAATTAACACAACAATCATTGAAATTAATTAGAAATTTAGAAATTATTAAAAATGATAATATTGTTAAAAATGATAAGAATTGTCGTTTATTACAAACAATTGAATGTTTACGTTTAGAACAATTAGATTTTAAAAATGTTATCACAGAATTGAAAAAAGATAATACGAATTTGAAAGATTTACAAATCAATAATGAAACGATTATTTTAGATTTGAAACAACAAATTGTTGAATTTGAACAGAGATTTAATCAACTCAAAAAAGAAAAAGTTAGCGCTTTTTTTTTGTGTTATACAAAAAATCTACACTCAGTTTCGTATGGAATGCACCAAATAAAGTCTTTAAGGCCATTATTCACACTCCGGTATGCCTGCAAGGAGAAACTGTACAGTTCTAGCCTTCAGAACTCCCTAAATGAAGAAGAATCATGTTCTAGAGAGCTTTAGAAGATTACCGGATCGTGTATGGCGTAGGAGGGCATTCAGATCGAATCCCGAAATCTTAACCGGCAGAGGATTTCCGGATAGTGTATGGAGACGTTTAACCGTCGTAAACTAGGATCGTGTTCGTAGTGGTTTTGTAATAGTGACGGATGCGTCTTGGAGACTTACTGCACATATGCACATCATTAAATTTGACAAATGATGTGCACATGCGCAATATGTCTCTAAGGCTGTTAAGAACGTCAACAAACACAGCCTAGATCACCGTAGAGAGTTTCCCTTATAGGACTGTGGACCCGCTCCTCTCTCTCTCTCTCTCTCTCTCTCTCTCTTTAGGACGGATTGATCTTATGGGAATCCATTATGCAGTGGAATGACGTTACTGGCTCAATCATTAGCTACGTATTTTATACGGCAATCTATTTCATCATGGCAGATTCAAAATCAAGATGCTTGTGTGGACCAACTGCTATCTGACACGGCCTCTGGTAGATATAAAGATGGTAGTGATATTATTGGTCGCTTGTATGAGGAGACGCTAACTAAAAAGCACTGATCGATCAGTCCTAAAGAGAGCGGAGCGGGTCGACAATCCTTGGTTGTGGGCTACTAACTGGAGGCTGCGCAATGAGTTACCATCTGGAAGAAACTGTGGATTGTACAATGAAACTTTAGAACATTATGTTGTGACCTTATCATCTGCTGAAGTCTTCTAGGGGGATAGTTGGCTTTGCAAAAAACACATCTTTTCTGGGATATCAGTAGATGAAGAGTTGAAGAGCAATAGAAGGAAGGCTCAACTTCTATTATCTAATCAAATGCACTGTTATGGAATCCTTACTGCTTAACCGAATACTGGCCATATCAACTGCTGGCGTGCATTCATTTCCAATGAAGCATCTTAAGTAAAAAAGAAGATACGACTTTGAATGATTGAAATTTGGATGATGTTGAGTAATTTGCATTCCTTGGTATGTCTTGGATCACATGGTCTATACCTTCTTGAGGGATCTCATTCCATGCAGCCTCAAGATGTTGTTGCAATCCATCCAGACTGTCAGGGAGCTTTGTCAAATTTCTCAATCTTCCACCTATCATGTCCCAAATATGCCCGATTGGCGATAAGTCTAACAATAAGACAATATTGGCAACTAAGTTTGCTCTGGATACCTTCTCGTGATGTTAGCACAGTAGTGTGTATCTTGCCGGAAAATGTCATTTTGGTAATTTTTGCATGAAGAGCACCAACTCTGGTTCGAGGATATCTTAGATGCATCAATTGGCATTAAGACTTCTTGGGATAAACAGAAGAGGTGATTTTCATCTAGAAGACATATGGTTCCCTACACTATGGCTCGAACGGTCTGCCTTTTTTAAGTAAACCATACTGCTCTTCTCGATATCGTCGAGGACTCCTACAGCCATTATTTATTCACAAACGAAATTTCGATTTATCCGAGAAGACGATGTCGTTCCATTGAATCCGTTGTTTTGACATCTAGACGTGAGTTCGTCTGGAAACCGTTGCTACTAAGATGTTGCAATCTAGGAATCTTCCCCCAATCCACAATAACCGACTTTGTTGTCTGAAATCTCTTGTAATAGCCATAAGTCTAAGAAATCGGTCTTTACGATTATTGCTATAATGTAACGTTCTTCCAGTCGGATGAGGTCTCTAAATGCCTTCTTAGAGCCATAACGATTCAAACTGTTTCGCCCCTATCACAATCGGAAAACGTTGATAAAATTTGCTATTTCGGTGGTGTATTTCATACGAAACTGAGTGTCATTTTAATTAGCTTCATTGATTGATCGATTAATTAATTAATTAACTTTAGGATGAGATCGAGAAAGATGTGAAACAGGCAACTTTAATTATTGCACAAAAAACAGCATCGAATGAGGAATTAGCAAAAGATTTAGTACAAGCTAATCAAATGTTGGTGAATTTCAATCATTTATATGAAACTAAAAACAAAGAAGTATTAATTTACAATTAATTAATTAATTAATTAATTACTTAATTACAATATAATTGTAATTTTTTATGTTTTTTTTTTTTGTTTTCAGATAGAAGATTTACAAGCAAAGTGCAATAATAAAGAACGTTTTTTACAAGATTTAATTGCAGAATATGATGAATATAAAATTAAATTCAATTTAAATGAACAAAATCGTTTAAAACAAGAATTATCACATGCAAATCAACGTATTGATGAAATTGAGAAATCGAATCGTGAATATCTTAAACGTAATTCTTTGTTTTCATTTTTTGATCGTACCTACGCAACTGTACTGCGCAATGGTGGGGATGTAATACTAAAAGGCAGTGTTTGTTGTCGTGACACATGCGCCTTAAAGACTACTGCGCATGTGCACAAAATGCGCAGTAAGTCTCCAAGGCGCATGTGTCACTATTGAGGACGACAACGAACACGGCCTAATGTTGTATTATACAAGCCATTCCACGTAAACGCTTACAACACTTTCCCTTATTTATGTATAGTTTTGATCAATAAAAATGCCCTTGTAGGCTATTTGGAAATTGGATAATACGCATTTGTGGCTAGCGTTAAATAGGGACAAATTGCAGATTTTCTTCATGCATACATTATTGTGCAGCTTTAAGAGTTGCTGTCTTGTCTTTAGCCATCTCTTAAAAGATGTATGCATTAGTTGACATGCGCTACTTTGCGCACGCTATCCGATTCAACACATGCATGCGTCATAGCGATTACCTTTAACGCATAGTGAAGCGCGCATGTAGAAACTCTGAGCAAGCTTTCCCAATTTCTGAATGACCTACAAATGCACTTCTACTTACAGTTATTGTTTCTCTTAATTAATTATTTGGTTGTTTTTTTTTGTGTTTTCAGTAAATGAGTTACTAACAAGAAAATTAGCTGCCGGCAATTCAATACAACCACACTATCGTTCTTGAAATGCTACAATTTTGTTTTTTGTTTTTTTGGTTTAAATAATTAAGGATATATTTATAATTTTATAAGAAGTCTTTTGTGTTTTAATTCACAATTTACTCTCCTAACAGAATTCCATCTCGTTTGTTTTACTACAAATCGTTACTTAAAATTTTAATACACTTTTAATGTCCACTTTTACCGCTATCACTAACCCCACATTAACGCTAATCGTGGCTTAAAGTAAGAGAGAATCTGTATTTGTAGCCATGATGCTACTAGCGTCGGGCCTCGACATATGGGCCTCTCCCCAAAAATACTGAGTTCGTATAATTAATTGTCATTTTCTTTAGCCCAAGGGTCCAAAAAATAGTCTTTAGCTTACGAATAGCGTTAACGCAGGCTTAGCGTTAGTAGTGAAAGCGGGCATAAATAGAAAGCTACAGTGAAATCTCTCTATGATGACTGTTGTGTTGATTCTATGTTAATTTACAGAGATCTGTAAATTAGCTGATCAACGTTTTTACGCTACAGTTAGTGTAAGTGTAGTGACAGATAGTGAGAGTCGCTTATGATTAGTGTGTGTTTTACCGTGGAGTAGGGTGGTTCAACTCTTCACTTAAGTTGGGAACTTTAAGTTTTGAACCGAACGATAAGATCTAGTTAAGCGCTTAAACTCTTCATTACGGCTCGATTACATTGAACGACTTTGAGACGCTAGACGGTGGCAATAGAGATGGGGCGCGCATGCGTATGTTACAAGTCAGTAGCAGTTGTTAGCAAATATCCGCTAGATTTGACGGAAAATCGTTAAGTATGGCAGCTCTGCTCATGTGTTGCAAATAATGTAGAACTAAAGCCGCTACATAATATTACACACAGCGAATTTAGTCGCAACCTCTAGCTCAATGTAATCGACACTTTATTCAAATGAATCTTACCTTTAAGCGATATAAGTTTAAGTATAGTTTTAGTAAGTGAAAATGAACCGGACTTAAGTGTGATATGAATAATTCCTCAAGTAATTGCGCTATTAGTTTAAGGGGCACTGTTTTGGATCAAGAAACTAATTTTCATCGATTAGACTGATTAGAACAACAAAAACATTAAAAGATAAGTTATTAGAACGAAAAAACTTACAAGAAATAAATTATCAAAGTTTTAATGTCAATATTGGAACTCCATTAGCAGATGACATTGAAAGAAGTAACAAAAATGCTGTTTTTATCCAAACAATAACAAAACTAAAGCTTATTTTATCCGTTATCCCCTTATTCTTTATAGCTGAAGTCGACGGACCTTAGAGTGAAAGTAAAGCGACATGGACGTTAGCATTAATTCACGTCCGTCAAATGAACAAAGTCTCCATAATCCCGACGGTATAACTACGCAATAATCAAATGTAGTGTAGCTCTTTAGCAACAAATGAAGGACGAATTGGATTTTGTAGCGTTTAGCTTTTTAACTCTCTAGCGATAACGCTAGACTATCGCTAGTGATTAGCTTAAATTGTGTGAGAACGCAAAGCTGTAGCGTTCGTACTATTTGAATTGTGCTAGAGCGTCTAGCTAATTCAACCATATTTAAGCACTAATAGCGTAACGCTAACGATATAATCGCTGATAAAGCAACCTTTAAAAAATCGTTAATGCGGCAGTAAACTTTGTAATAAACGAAAATAGATTTCATTATTTGCATATTAATAAATCAAACAAATCGAAGAAAATTTCAGTAACTATTCAATACGTTGTAAGCATAGGTATAGTAGCGTTTATCTGGCAGGTAGTCGACTGTGAACCGTTGATTTAAAATATAGAAAATGTCAACAAAATTTTTAAATAATTTAATAAAAATTGGCAAATTCTTTTGTATAATTCCACATAATAATAATTATCGATTATTACAAATAATTTATACAATATTATTAATAATTTTATCAATAATAATATCATGTTATAATTGTTATCGTTTATTATATAGATTACCACAAATTGAAAAATTTAATCATTTCATTACAGAAGTATTTTATAATTTATTTTTAATACATATAACAATTAATTCATTATTATTTAAACAATATTTATATAAAAATTTTATAAATAATTTATTATTTATAACAAATTATAAATTTAATCAAAAATTAATCATAAATATGGATCGGAAATTTATACGAATTAATTTCAAATTTTTTTTTATTGAAATTATTGTTATTATTGCAATGTTTACAACATTATTGGATCGATCATGTAATTTTAATTGTTTTCGTGATTTTTATCAAATTTTACATATATTACGTTATCAATATATAATGTTGATTGTTTATTTTATCATAATTATCAATTTAGAAATTGAGAAACGTTGCAAATTCTTAAATCAACAATTAAAAATGATAACAATTAATAATAATAATAATAATAATCAATTAATTGTAATAAGGAAATTGGAAAAACATTATGTTTTATTGCAAAATTTAATTGAAACATTTAATAAGATTTATGGTTGGCCAATACTATTATTGATATTTTATTTAAGTTTTTTAACATTAAGTTATCTGGATGGTGTAATTGAACGATATCATCATCTAGTATGGTTAATTACAAAATCTACAATCAACATCACGATGTTTGTTAGTTTTTTTTTTTGATGATTTTGTTAATTGTAAGACTAACGCTCTAGCGTAACTCATATACGTGTAGCGTTTATTTTATCGCATCCGTATCAAGAAAGCTAATGGTCGTGTACGTTGTCGTCATTAATAGTGAGGCATGCGCCTTGGAGACTTACTGCGCATATGCGCATCTCATTAGAAATTGGAAAAATTGTGAAATTCCAAAGCGCATCTGTCACTTTTAAAGACGGCAACAAACACTGCCATAACTACATCTAAGAGCCGCTTTGTTAGCGTAACCCATGCGCATAGCATTTATATTACTGTATCCGTATCAAGAACGCTAATGCTACATCTAAAAGCGTTTTGTTAGCATAATTCAAGAGTGTAGCGTTTATATTGTCGCATTCGTATTAAGAACGCTAATACTACATCTAAAAGGGTTTTGCTAGCGTAACTCATGCGTCTAGCGTTTATAATAACGCATCTGTAATAACAATGCTAATGGGTGTAGTTTTATTACTAGTGATGCAGTTTAATAAACGCTAACGCTAATCTACAAGTGTAGCGTTTTTATTGTTGACGTTTTACTATAGTTATTGATTGATTTTTGTTGGAATTTTAGGTTGCTTTCGTTTTGGTAATAAAATCGATTGATTGTGTGATGGTACAGTTGAAGATTTTTGTTAAATTACTTGAACGTAATCTATTTCTTATCATTAATAATGTTGGTAATGATAATAATAATAATAATAATAATAATAGAAGATTATTGGAAGAATTTTATGAATTTGTTAAAATTCAATTCCCATATTATACAGCTGCTGATTATTTTCGTATTGATAGAAGTGTCTTTTTAAATGGTTTAAGTGTTATTTTATTATATTTAATTGTTACAGCACAAATTGATTCAGTTTATTTACAACAATAAATTATAAAATTATCAAAAATTGTATATTTGTATATACGAACAGTCGGAAGGTAGTCGAGTGTGAACCGTTGTGAGAGAAACATTAGCACTGAAAGTTATAGTCAGAAGTTTCATTTTAACCCTATAACGAAGAGATGAATGAGTTAAGTATACAGGAAACAATTGAAAACATGCAAAAATTTTATTGAACAAATTATTTATAGCAGAAACAAGCATCATTTAATCTAATTCTAATATTTTAAAATTGCCCTCAATTCCATACAATTCATCTTTAGGTAATTCACCTATACGTAATTTCTCATTGGATCTTTGTTGTGTTACTTTATTGAAAAAATCACATTGTGCCTTGTAAACTTCATCAAATTTCTCTGAAAATGTAGAAGAATAGCAAAATTGACAGTTTTCATAGGAAGATTATGCGTAAAATACGTTTTTTGGTTTTATTCAACGGTTCACATGCAACTACCTTCCAGCTATTCGTAATGCGTCCTGACACTATCAATCGTCGCACCGTTGCGCATATTACATCTTTACCAATAACGTTACGTTACGACTTCTTCTAGTAGATCGTGCCAAAAAACGTATTCTACGTTAGCAATTTATTAAGAACGCTATACTTCATCCACGTTAACTTGAAAGTTCACCGAATTAATTTCAAGTTAATGTGGATAAAGTATAATGAATTTTGTAGATGAAAATAAATGAATAATACTTGATAATTCATCAATTGTTTCTAAATCGCCACCTAGATCTGATGGTAGACACTCTTTCGGTATGGATTCATACAATGATTCCAGATCATTATGGACTTTTAACTGGAAAAATTCAAATTTTTATTATTTCTAAGAACATAAAAACAAATCAAAACATACTCGAGAAAAGATCTTTTCCGGTGCTACCAATTTGATCAATTTAACAATGGTGTGAATAAATGGCGGTGGATTAATTATATCGAGTGACACTATACGGCCGGAATAGACATTCTATAAATAAACAAAAAATAAAAAATATTATGAAAGTATTAGGTTATGTTTACAGTTGGGCGTTTTTGCGTGCGTCAAAGCAGTATATCATAAAACGGTCAATACATCAAACGTTAACGCTAGCGGAATGGTTTA